>CM035303.1:127318286-127379224 GCA_020226075.1 Hydropotes inermis
CCCCATCGCCCTCCCCCACGCCCAAAGGGGCCGCGTCCCAGGCCAGCCCCTCCCCCACGGAGGATAGGGACACCCCCCACACACACCCAGGCCTGCCCTTCCCCCACGGCGCCGGGGGTGAGAGCCCGGGCCCCTCCCCCACGGCCTCTGGGGGGAGACTTGCGTCCCAATCCAGCCCCTCCCCCACGGAGGGGACCCTCTAACCCTACCCTGTCCCTCCCTTCCCCCTCCCCGCCACGCCACCCGGGCCTCTTCCCTCCTCTCTGCTAACCTTGTCCCAACCCCGTGGCCTCCGTGGGGAGGGGGGTGCGCAGCACGAAACTCCGGCCTACCCCCCACCCAGTCCCAAACCCATTATCCAGGAGGGCACAGGAACCGGGTCGCCACCCCGGGGTCTCCGGGGGGGAGGGGTGCAGGGAGACAGGGCCACCCTCCCCCAGCTCAAAGATGAACCCCCTCCCCGAACCTGCCTGAGGGCGCCAGCCCCCTCCAAGTCGCCAGCCGAGAGGACACCCCCAACCCTGGTCTCTTCCCCTTCCCCCCAAAAATGGGGGCTCCAGTGAAGCCTCCACCTTTGCAAAAATCTCTAGCAGGGAAGGCGCTTGGGGGAAAAGAAACTCAAGATACTCTGGGGTGGACGCCAGGAGCTGGGGTGTGGGGGCTCCTTGCGGGGGTTTGGGGGGCGTGGTGGTGGAACCAGGACCCCGAGGCCTTCTCACCCGTCCCCACCCCCACCTCCAGCCGCAGGCTGCAGAACCTGGGACTTTTGCAAAGCTGTTTGCTGTTGCAATAGCTGACTCGGTGAACCCAAGGCCCCAGGTTGCTTTCTCCCCCTCCGGGTTGGTGACAACTGCCCACCACGCGTGACCTGAATTCGCTGAAACAAACACGCGCGCGCTGCACACGCAACCCAGCACCTTGGATTCTGCTTTGGCGAATATTTTCAAGTAAGCCAGCCCCTCCCTTTGGTGCCTAACGAGTTGTTTTTTTTTTTGTTTTTTTTTTGCCCTAAAGAGCCCAGGACACTCAGCATTTTGCACTGTAACCTCGCTTGCTCCTTTCTGGGACACTGGGCCGTTTGTTGTTCCTGACCGTGTGGGGAGGGGTGGCGAGGTGACTTTTTTTTTTTTTTTAAGGGGCTGATCCTCCATTCCAAAAGGCGGCCTCAAAATGACGTTGCCGAATATTGCTGTAAAACGTCAATGATTTCAAACGACGGTGACTGCACCATTATTCGAGCACACCAATAAAAAAAAAAAAAAAGACACTTACACGGTTTCCATAATTGTGAATCAGCAGAATAGATTTTGCCCTTCTTTTCTACCGGTTGCCATTCAAGCCTCTCCCCACCCCCACCACACACATACACAGACACACACACAAAAGGACGTGGCGGGGCCTTGCCTCCCGCCTGCCCGGCCTGGCTCTCGGGCTCCCAGGGCTCGTGAGGACTGAGGCAGAGATCTTTTCATACAATCGGAAAAAAAAAAAAAAAACCAAGGCGATGCAACAGAAAACCCGAGCAGGCAAGCGCGCCTGATGCAACTCTGCGGGTTACACGTGCTTCCCTTCCCCCCACCGCCCGCTGGTGGGAGCGCTGCGTTTTTTTCCGCCTGTAGGGTCACATTGCGGTTGATTGATTTCTCCTTTCGCCTTGCTCAGTCATTCAGATTTGGAAAGTAAATAACAAGTTGACATCATTACCGCGCTCGGCTCTACGGGGACGTCGGCCCTCGGCTACCGCACACTCTCGAGTAGCCGCGCAGCTAAACCTGGCCCTCTCGGGCTTGCCATCGCTAGCAGATCGTCGGGAGCTGCTTGGAAATTCCGAACCGAACCGGACGAGGAGAAAGACTTCTTTTGTATGTTTTGATGGCTTGGCAGATGCCAATCACTTTTAAAGTTTGGGAAAGTGGGAGAAATCCTCGCTCCCTCCTACGCCTCAGCATGGCCGGTTTTTGCCGCTGATCTGGCTCAGCTGGTAAAGAATCCGGCTGCAATACGGGAGACCTGGGTTCGATCCCTAGGTTGGGAAGGTCCCCTGCAGAAAGGGAAGGGAAAGACTACCCACTCCAGTATTCTGGCCTGGAGAATTCCATGGACTGTATAGTCCATGGGGTCGCAAACAGTCGGACAGGACTGAGCGACTTTTCACTTGCTTCTAACTAACAATGAAAGGGAGCTTAGAGTCCTTCGTTCCTGTTTGATAGGCTCCCAACAATCCCAGGGGTCTTCTTAGAAGTAAAGACTGGAGCACCTTTATCAGAGAGTCCTGGGAGCCCCCAGGGATTTTGTAAGACCCCAAATAGGAAAGGCCACCCCCTACACTGAAATCCCACTTTCTGAATGCTAGATGGGTGGTAGGTAGGTGGTAAATTAGACTGTTATATTTAATCTGGCTTTCAGATTTTTCAAATGGTGGAAAAAAAAAGAAAAGCACACTAAGTCGAGCAGGAAAGGAGCTAGTGCATTCTGACAAAGGTATAAAGGCTACTGTGGAGGCCTCATCAGCAATGATTTCCACAGTTATCCACTGCACAATATCTGTGTCCCAAACAATTATTTTTGGTTGCTGATGGAAGGAGCTGGAAAACAAGAATCTGCTTGCAACAAATGCTATCAATATTCCCCCTAAAGAGCAGCCAAATTTGTAATAAAAGGACAGCCGGAACCCACACAAATAGAGTTAACTAATTTTTGACAAAAGAGCAAAGGTATCTCAATGGAGAAAGAATATCCTTTTCAACAAAAGGTGCTGGAACAACAGACATCCATTCACAAAACAAACAAAACCATTAATCTAGCCCAAACCTTAGGCTTTTCACAGAAACTAACTTATATGAATCACTGGCCTTAAATGCAGAAGGCAAAAGCACAAAACTCCTAGAAGAAAATATAGGAGAAAAATGTAGATGGCTTTGGGTTTAGCGATGAGTTTTCAGATAAAATATCAATAACATGATCCATGTTAAAAAAAAAGTTGATGAGTTGGATTTATTAAAATGAAAAACTTAACGTTCTACAAAGGAGACTGTTAAGAGAATGGAAACACAAGTCACAGACTGGGAGATCATATTTGCAAAAATCCATCTCTGATAAAGAACCAACCCCAAAATAGGCAAAAAAAAAAAAAAAAAAAAAAAACTCAAAACTGGACAGCAAGACAAAAATCCAAAATAAAAATGGGCAAAAAGTCTGGAAACATAATCTCCCCAAAGAGAAAACAGGTGTCAAACAAGCACATGAAAAGATGTGGAATATTATATACCAGGGAAATATCACATTGAGACAAAGTTCCGAGAACTCCCTGGAGGGCCAGTGGTTAGGACCCAGCACTTTCACTTCAGAGCCCCCCCCCCCAGTTCTGTTCCAGGTTTGGGGACCCAGATAGTGCAAGCAGGGCAAAAAAAAGAAGGGGAAAAAATCAAATGCTAACAGGATGCAGACGAACAGGAACTCTGAGTGCCTTGCTGGTGGGAATGTGAAATGTAAGACCACTTCGGAAGGCATTTTGTCAGTTTCTTATAAAGCAGAAACATACAGCTACGCTCCAGGGTTTTTACCCGACTAAGTTGAAAACTTGTGTCTGCGGAAAAACCCGAAGTGATGTCTAGCAGTTTTAGTCACCCAACGCCAAAGGCAGCCACGATGTTGGTTGGTAGGTGAACAGATAAGCAAACTGGAACACATCCATATGATAGAATATTATCCTGCAATGAAAAGAAATGAGTTATCCGGCCACGAAAGGACATGGAGGAACTTTAGATGTACATCAGCGAGTGAAAGAAGCCAGTATGAAAAGTCTACGGCCTATATAAGTCCGACTCTATGACATTCTCAGTTCAGTTCAGTGCAGTTCAATCACTCAGTTGTGTCCGACTCTTTGCAACCCCATGGACCGCAGCATGCCAGGCCTCCCTGTTCATCACCAACTCCCCAGAGCTTGCTCAGACTCATGTCCATTGAGTCAGTGGTGCCATCCAACCGTCTCATACTCTGTCCTCCCCTTCTCCTCCTGCCCTCAATCTTTCCCAGCATCACAGTCTTTTCCAATGAGTCCATTCTTCCCATCAGGTGGCCAAAGAATTGGAGTTTCAGCTTCAACATCAGTCCTTCCCATGAATATTCAGGAGTGATTTCCTTTAGGATGGGCTGATTGGATCTCCTTGCAGTCCAAGGGGCTCTCAAGAGTCTTCTCCAACACCACAGTTCCAAAGCATCAGTTCTTCGGCACTCAGCTTTTTTTATGGTCCAGCTCTCACATCCATACGTGACCACTGGAAAAACCATAGCCTTGACTAGACGGACCTTTGTTGGCAAAGTAATGTCTCTGCTTTTTAATATGCTGCCTAGGTTGGTCATAACTTTTCTTCCAAGGAATAAACATCTCTGACGTTCTAGAAAACAGGTCAGTGGTTGCCGGGGGGCTCCAAGGATGAGAAAGAAGGGCTGAACGTGGGGCTCCCAAGGGACTTTTCAGGGCCGTGAACTCACTCTGTATGGAACTGGAGTATCAGGTGCGTGACGTACATTCTGCATTGGTCCAAACAGATAGACCTGACACAGCACCAAAAGTGACCTCAAATATCAACTGTGGATTTTATCGATGTTGATTCGATAAAGAGCAGTAACAAATGTACCACTCTCACACAAAAGATGTTCACATTGGAAATGCCGTGTAGGAGGTGAAAAAATGGAACTCTCTATACTGCATGCTAAATTGTTCTGTACATCTAAAGCAGTTCTTTAAAAAAACAGTCTATTAATATTTTTTTTTTAAAAGAGAGACAGTAGGAAGAGGCATTAAGCTTCTCTCGAGAATTACTGCTCAGTTTTCATCAAATCCAATATCTTATTTCACCGAGGCCTGTATGATTTTCTGCAGCTCCTCAGACATAGGCTAATAAAGTGAAAGTGAAGTCGCTCAGTCCTGTCTCTTTGTGACCCCATGGGCTGTAGCCCACCAGACTCCTCCATCCATGGGATTTTCCAGGCAAGAGTCCTGGAGTGGGTTTGCCATTTCCTTCTCCAGAGAATCTTCCTGACCCAGGGATCGAACCCCAGTACCCCGTATTGCAGGCAGACACTTTACCATCACACTAGCCACCTGGGAAGCCCACATATTTGCTTGCAACTCTCAGAAAGGACTGAGACTCCATGACTGCTGTGCTCCAGGCCTCGGTGATGGTTGCAGAGGATGTCTCACTTTTGAGGAAGCATCTCCCTACCACAAGCTTCCCTTACGAAACAAATAAGGGGTAAGTGCTTGCCAACCTGACTTACAAACCTCTGGCCAGTGTTTGCCTTAGGGTTGTTATTGTTTACTCGCTAAATAACATCTGACTCTTCTGCGACCCCGTGAACCATGTAACCTGCCAGGCTTCTCTGTCCATGGGGATTTTCCAGGCCAGAATACCGGAGTCAGTTGCCATGCCCTCCTCCAGGGGCTCCTTGCAACTCAGGGATCGAACCTGGGTCTCCCACATTGCAGGCAGATTCTTTACAGCTGAGCCACCAGGGAAGCCCATTTGCTTTGCGGGCTTGCTTCTGATTTTCCTTACGGAGACCAGAATGGAAACCATAAAATGGGCTGGTTATACAAGAAGGCTAAGCATGAAAACATCCCTGGAGCAGTAAACGGGTGATGACGGAGAGTTCCATCATCTGACAGGGAGGCGAGATGAGGTAGGTAGTGCCCCTTTTTCTCCCCTTGAGCTGGGGAGACATCAAATCTCTCTTTTTTAGTTTTTAGAAAAGTGAAAGTCACTCAGTCGTCTCCGACTCTTTGCGACCTGATGGACTATACAGTCCGTGGAATTCTCCAGGCCAGAACACTGGAGTGGGTAGCCATTCCCTTCTCCAGGGGGATCTTCCCAACCCAGGGATTGAAGCCAGGTCTCCCGCATTGCAGGCGGATTCTTTCCCAGCTGGGCCAACAGCATGTTTTTATTTATTTATTTTTGCCTGCATCGGGTCATGGTTGCAACACACGGGATCTTCACTGTGGTGTTTAGCAGTAAATAAAGACAACCAAACGATAAAATGGGCTTCGTTGCTCTGAGGTATGCGGGATCTTAGTTCCTGATCAGGGATCTAACCCACATGCCCTTGCACCGGAAGGCAGATTCTTAACCACTGGATCACCGGGAAAGTCCCTCATCTCTCCTTCAAGGTGGGGTGAATCGTGTCTCCCCTCTCAAATTCCTGTGTTCAAGTCCTAAGCCTAATACCTTCCACTCAGTTCAGTCACTAAGTCGTGTCCGACTCTTTGCGACCCCATGGACTGCAGCTCATGGAAAGCAACTGCTTTTGGAAAGCCAGCTTATAAAGTAATAAATAAATCAGAGGCCGTCATTACGGTGACCCTTCCTGATCCAATCTGACCGGTGTCCTTCTAAGAAAAGGCTATTAGGACACAAACACGCACCAAGGGAGCTCTTTGGAGAACCCCACCCAGCCAACATCCTGACCCAGCCTTCCAGCCTCCAGGATCGTGAGAAATTACATTTTTTTTTTTAAACCTTCGCCGCACTGTGGGTGGGATCTTAGTTCCCCCACCGGGGATCCAACGAGTTTACCCTTGCCACCTGCTTTGGTAGTGCAGAGTCTTAAGCACTGGACCGCCACGGAAGCCCCAGTCAATTTGTCTTCCTTGAACCACCCAATCTGCGGTGCTTTGTTGCTGCAGCAGAGTAATTCATGTGAGTCATGGCTGTTTCCTTCCATTTGGAATGTCATGTTCAGTTCGCATCCTTCAAATACTGAGAACACCTTGCACTTGGCATGGGGAAGCTGGTACAACAGTATCGAATATGATCCTCCCCGTAATACTGGAGGGCAGGGATTTTTTATCTCCGGGGTTCAGAGGGAAAGACTGGATCCACGGTCGCTCAGCTGGTTAAGAATGTGCCTGCAATGCGGGAGACCCAGGTTCAAGTCCTGGGTCAGGAAGATCCCCTGGAGAAGGGATAGCCTACCCACTCCAGTATTCTGACCTGTATAATTCCATAGACAGAGGAGCCTGGCAGGTTACAGTCCCTGGGGTGGCAACACTTTTAAGAAGTTAAAGGATTGAGGAAGGGGCTTTGTAACCATTTCTACGCCCCAGACCTTCTCTGGCAATTTAGTGATTATATTGATGCCAAAAGCATACGTACATAATATACATAAGATTACAAAGAAACTCGAGTCTGTTAAGATGCAGTTAAAATTTTTTTCAGGCCTTCCAATGTCCTGATACATGCCCTTCTTTCTCAGTCCTTCTAGTCATAAGCTCTGGAGGTGGGACTAATAACTTCCATTATTTCAAAGCAGTGGTGCACATAAACAAAACTCGCTTCAACTGTAACCTGCTCTGAAAATACATCAGACTTCTGTTGGTGACAGCTTGGTGGCAAATCAAAGGTACTGTTAACTGTCATCTCCTCTATAATCATAGTTTTTTAGAAATGCTACATTTGGATTCGCTGCAGGGGTTCTTCCCACCCAAGTTCATGGACTCCCTTTAATCTGTCTACCAAGCGAGAAAGTGTGATGGTTTTCCATGGCCCTGGGCCTCATCCATGTCACCAGCATGGAATCCCCTTCCGCACAGACCATGGGCCAGGACCCTAAATCCAGGTGACTTTAAGGGGATGCCAAAAACTTCACTCATCAACCTATTCCATATTTTTAAACGCTGAGTTAACACCAGAAAGATGCCTCCATGATGAACAAAATATCAAAAGGTGTTATAAAACACAGGTTCTGGGGAACCTGTAATGAACAGGACAGGCAAAATTCCTTGCCTTGGTGGGGCTTCTGTGCTAGGACAGGAGCTGGCAGTGGACAGCTCTGACAGCTGTTTTTTGCACAACCTGAAAGCTAAGGATACATTGTTTAAAGACTGGGGGAAATACTGGGCTTCCCTGGGGAATCCACCTGCAACGCAGGAGACGCGGGTTCAATCCCCGGTCCAGGAAGATCCCACCTGCAGCAGAGCAATTAAGCCTGTGCACCCCAACTGCTGAACCTATGCTCTGGAGCCCAGGATCCCACCTGCTGCATCTCCTGAAGCCCACTAGAGCCCATGGTCTGCATAAACAGAAGCCACGGGCAATGAGAAGCCAGCAAACTGCACCCAGAGACTAGCCCCCCACTCACCACAACTAGGGAAACAACGAAGACCCAGCACAGCCAAAAACAAATCATTTTTTTTTAACTGGGTGTGGGGGAATCCAAAGAACGGTGATAGTTTGTGACATGCAAATTAGGTCACACTTGGATTTCAGTGTCCATCAATAAAGCTTTATTGCAACACACGCATGTCCGTTCCTGTTCAGCTCACAGCGCTATAAAAGCAGAGGTCAGTGACCCAGTGACGCATGAATGGTACTGACTACTTGGCCTAGAAACCCAAGTTCCTAGGCAACCGAAGGACTCAGTCCATCGCAAAGGAAATCATCCTAAAGGACCAGTCCATCCTAAAGGAAGTCAGTCCTGAATATTCACTGGAAGGGCTGAAGCTGAAGCTCCAATTCTTTGGCCACCCGATGTGAAGAGCTGACTCGCTGGGACAGACCCTGATGTTGGGAAAGATGAAAGGCGGAAGAAGGGGACGACAGAGGATGAGATGGCTGGGTGGCATCACTCACTCAATGGGCATGGGTTTCGATGGACTCTGGGAGTTGGCGATGGACAGGGAGGCCTGGCGTGCTGCGGTCCATGGGGTCGCAAAGAGTTGGACACGACTGAGCGACTGAACCGAACTGAAGGATTCAAGGTTCTTCATGTTTACTTGCTGACCTCTTCCTAGGAAATTCTTTTCTTTTTTTACGGTGTGTTTTCCAAAAGCTTTCAGAGGGACTTTCCTGGCAGTTGAGTGGCTGAGAATCCTCCTTCTTGGGTTCGATCCTCAGTGAAGAAATGAAGATCCCATGTGGCGGAGGGAAACTAAACCTGTTACCCACAGTGAGAGAAGCGACCGCAGTGAAAAGCCCGCACGTCAAACCTAGAGTGTGGCCACCACTCAGCACAGCTACCAAGCTCACATGCTGCAGTGAAGCCTCAGCACAGAGAAAATAACTACCAAGAAAACACTTTTCATAAAATGTTATATGAAGGAACCCCCCGTTTTTTTCATACTGAAAAAAAGGCAGGAGGAACATGATGGTGGAAAAGCAGCAGTGTGTCTTCAGGAACCCAGCCCATCCTGTTTTCAGGGATGGGTCCTAAAAAGGCACAGAGACGCCTGGGGACAGCCACCCACTCGGACGGGGTGGAGGCCGATCGAAGGACTCGGGGAAATTAAACGTCTCTTGACAGGAGCAGACGCAGGTGGGCAAAGGAAGAACCCAGGCTTTTCCTAGCTGCGGAAGTGTTCTGACGGTTTCCGAAAGGGTTTTCAAAGACGACCTCATCTGTTGCCATAGCAACCTGTGACGTGGCTCAGGGGAGATACAGTAGGGATCATATCCATTTCACGGGGGAGGAAAGTTCAGTCTCACAGAGGTTAAGGGCTGTAGCAGTTTCCTTTTCTTGCTATAACGAATCACCACACACTTAATGGCTTAAACAAAAAAATACATAAAATAAAACTTATTATTTGGACTTCGCTGGTGGTCAGGGGTTAGGAATCCTCCTGCCAACTCAGGGGGGAGCTTGGGTTCGATCCTTGATCTGGGAAGATTCCACGTGCCACAGGGGGCAGCTAAGCCCCTGGGCCACAACGAGTGAGCCCAAGTTCCACAACCAGAGAAGCCAGCAGGGTAAGTCTGCGCGTCATATCTAGAGGGTAACCCCCCTCTCACCACAACTAGAGAGAAGCCCATGCGGCAACCAAGCCTCAGGGCAGCCAAAAATAAATTAATAATCATAATAAGCCAAACTTGTTATCTGACCATTCTGGAGGCCAGAGGTCCCCTGTGGGTCTCACTGGGCTAATTAACACTGAGCTGTTGGCAAGCTGGTTGTTTCAGAGATTCCAGGCAAGAATCTGACTCCTTTTGCCTTTTTCGGTGTCTGGATCCCAAAGGCCTTGACAGGCGACCTCCCTCTGATCGGGTCCTTCTCCCAGTGCACAACCCCCCGGCTGCCGGATCCTGGCGATTCGATTAGCCCAAACTGTGTAAGCCACAATAAATTTTCCATCGCAAGGTTCTAAACTGAGCCACGTCTGCAAATTTCCCTTTTTGCCACAGAAGGTGGCCTCGACATACAGGTTTCAGGGCGCTCAAGTATAGACCTGTTTTATGGTGTGTATCAGTCACTCAGTCCTGTTCGAGTCTTTGCAACCCTCATGGACTGTAGCCCCACCAGGCTCCTCTGTCCATGGGATTCTCCAGGCAAGAATACTGGAGTGGGTTGCCATGCCTTCCTCCAGGGGCTCTTCCCAACCCAGGGATGGAACCCGGGTCTTCTGCATTGCAGGCAGATATTTTACCATCTGATCCACTAGGGAAGCCCCAGTATTCACATTCTACTTTCCAAAGTGGCCCATCTGCTGTAGTTCCAAATCCTACGGCCCTCCTAAACACAAACCACGTTGCCTCTGGATCATCGAACAATTTCCAAGCCCACCCACCCAGCAACATGCAGAAGGGCAACCAAGGAGCTGCCTGGGTTTACTCAAAGTAGGTGGCTGTTACAGTTACAAAATGACAGGAGATGAGAATTGTCAAAAGGCCTTTCCACCTCCATCTCTATTTTGGTAACCCTATTTCATTATAAGTCATTATGTGTTTTTTCTTTTTCCCTCCGTTTGTTTCCACTTCTGCATTTAGTGTTTAAAAGTCACCGTGGAGAAGGAGCCAGGGAGAGGAGAAGATTTTATAAATAGTCTCTGCACAAAAATCCTCTCCCACATAGTCAAGCTTGACACTACATTGACAAAGAACATTCAGCAGCTGCAAGAAAAGCAAAGCGCTGGTGAAACTACGTGGAGGTGGAGTATTTGCATGTTTTTTTCCTCTGCTGCCTTTGTCAGAAGGCCTTTCTGATGTTTTTGTGAACTGAACAGCCACCTGATAAGATCAGATGGGCACACACAGCCCAGTTGTTGCCTCCTACTTCGTCACCTAAGAGAGTGAAAATGTAGGTTCACACAAAAGGCCGTACACTTGTAGGCTGGCTCATAGATGCCCAATCCTGGAAACAACCCAGATGTCCTTCAGCAAGGGAAGGGACAAACTCACTGTGGTACATGCACACTGATGCTCTTTGTGCCTGTTGCCAAGTAGCTTCGGTCATGTCTGACTCTTTGTGACCCTCTGGACTCCAGCCCACCAGGCGCCTCTGTCCATGGGATTCTCCAGGCAAGAATACTGGAGTGGGTTGCCATGCCCTCCTCCAGGAGATCTTCCCAACCCAGGGATCGAAACCAGGTCTCCCGCATTGCAGGCAGATTCTTTACCATCTGAGGCACCAGGGAAGTTCGTAAATTATGTCTCAGTAAACAATGGAAACAGTGACAGACTTTATTTTCTTGGGCTCCAAAATCAGTGCAGATGGTGACTGCAGTCATGAAATTAAAAGACACTTGCTCCTTGGAAGAAAAGTTATGACCAACCTAGATAGCATATTAAAAAGCAGAGACATTACTTTGCCGACAAAGGTCCATCTAGTCAAAGCTATGGTTTTTCCAGAAGTCATGTATGGATGTGAGAGTAGGACCATGAATGAGGCTGAGCGCCAAAGAGTTGATGCTTTTACACTGTGGTGTTGGAGAAGACTCTTGAGAGCCCCTTGGACTGCAAGGAGATCCACCCAGTCCATCCTAAGGAGATCCAACCAGTCCATCCTAAGGAGATCCAACCAGTCCATCCTAAAGGAACTCAGTCCTGAATATTCATTGGAAGGACTGATGCTGAAGCTGAAACTCCAATACTCTGGCCACCTGATGGGAAGAACTAACTCATTGGAAAAGACCCTGATGCTGGGAAAGATTGAAGGCAGGAGAAGGGGATGACAGAGGATGAGATGGTTGGATGGCATCACCGACTCAATGAATATCATTTTGAGCAAGCTCTAGGAGCTGGTGATGGAGAGGGAGGCCTGGCATGCTGCGGTCCACGAGGTCTCAAAGAGTCTGACACAACTGGGCAACTGAACTGAACTGAAGCTTGACTTCAAAAAAGCAGAAAACTCAGCAGGTTCAAGAAAGCACCATAAAACTCAAAGGAATTATAACACAGGGCTTCTCCCTAGTACATGTGTAGGAAACTCTTTCTGTTTGTTGTTATGGTCACTTGACTGAAGTCCTTTACTGAGGTCAGATATATGTCAGTCTACAGCTCTTAAAATGTCCCTAAGGGAGGGAGGAGAGGAAAGAACCTTTTAATGTATTTCTGAGATAAGCGTCAGAATCGGTCACATTTCTGGATAAGACTCTCCCTAGCCGCGGAAGCCCACAGCTGCACACTGCCGTCCGGTCACTCGAATGTGGAGCTGACCTCAGCAGCCAGCGGGTTTCCAAGGCACGGTGTGAACAGCAGCTAAAAGCATGGGATTGATCTGAGATGATTTCTGGAGCAGGGAAACTAGAAATAAGATCCAAAACGGGGGTAGTTTGCCTTTGCATAGATCCCCTTGGATGACGAAAATAACTTTTTCAAATGACTAGATAATTCCAAAGAGGTTTGAAGTTTTAAATGTTACAGTTCTTCCCAGAATGGCAGAATTTGAAGATGGAAAGTTTTTGCATAACGAGCTAAGAATAATACCAAATGGTGGCTGCGTCTCCCCTAGCTTTCTGTACTCTGAAAGAAAGAGGACAAAGATTATAGCTACTTACTAAATGATTGTAAATAAATGATAACAGCTGCTAAACACATGATTCCTAGTTTAAGTATGACTCTTATTTAGGATATACTGATGTCTGCTGAGGCTTCCCAGGTGGCTTAGTGGTAAAGAATCTACCTGGCAATTCAGGAGATGCAGAAGACCCAGGTTTGATCCCTGGGTCGGGAAGATTCCCCTGGAGAAGGAAATGGCAGTCCACTCCAGTCTTCTTGCCTAGAAATCCCATGGACAGAGGAGCCTGGCAGGCGTCAGTCCACGGGGTCGCAAGGAGTCAGACAGGTCTAGCACACATGCGTGACACATCTGTTGAAACATTATAAGCAAAGAAATGTCAGGAAAAGCTTGAGCATCTCCCAAATCCCATAATCCCAGTCTAATCATGAGAAAAACGGGAGACAAATTCAAACTGAAAGACATTCTGTAAAATGCTTGCCTAACTTTGCTCAAAACTGACAAGGTCATCAAAAACAAGGAAGGATGGAGATCCTGGCCCAGCCCTGAGGCCCCCAAGCAGACAAGTGAACTCCATTCCAGACAGAAAAGAATCTTAGCGGAAGAACTGGGGAAATCCACAACCAGTCTGGAGTCTAGTTCATTGTCATGGACGCAGGTCAATTTGTTCACTGCGACAAAGCCATTCATACGTAGGGGCAGATGAGAGTCTCAGCCCTAACTGTGTGTGCCTCTGTGACCATTCTCAAATGTCAGAAGCTTGCTTAAGCAACTCAGAATGGTCAATTTCAGTGGAGACAGCTATTTTTTAAAATATAAAACACTTGAGTTTGTACACGCAGGCAGAATCCCGTTTTGAAGAAACTGAAAATGAAAGAGGCCTCTGGAGAGGAGACAAGAAAAAAATTTTATATGAAAATGTAAGACATATGGACAAGAGGGGACACACAGGCTTGTGGTTACGGTGTGTGTTAGACGCTCAGTCATGTCCGACTCTGCTACCCCGGGGACTGTAGCCCACCAGGCTGCTCTGTCCATGGGATTCTCCAGGCAAGCATACTGGAGTGGGTTATCATGCCCTCCTCCAGCGGATCATCCGGACTAAGGGATCGAACCCAGTGTCTCCTGCACCGTAGGCAGAGGCTTTACCGTCTGAGCCCCGGGAAAGCCTATTTCTTGTGTCTTTAAAGAGAAACGAAAATTAGTAAGAGGCGGGATGCTCTGGTTTTTCCACTTTCCAGGCACTTACTTGGTTCCAGCCCCCTCCCCACCCCCACCCAGCCCGAGCTGGTTCCTAAAAGCTCTCAACTCACCCCTCCCTCCATCCCACCCACTCCCCCCCACCCCCACCCCCACCTCCCATGCGTTTCCTTGGCAACTCGGGACTTAAGGCTCTCTGGTGGGATGAGGGACCCCTCCCCCCTCCATCCATCTCTCTCTCTCTTGAGCCAACACGTCGATGTTTATGTTTTTGTGGAGGGGCAGAAGGTGAGGACAGACAGTTAAGCAGGGCAGGCAGGTGTCAGGGTCTTTTGATGTGTTAACCTCACACATCTTCACACAGTTGGCGGTGATTCAATGAAACACTGTGTCTATTTCCTCGGGCAGCAGCAGCTGTAACAAAGTACCATATACCACAGGGGCTTAAAGCCATACAAGTTTACTTTTTTTTTTTTCCTGGAGGCCAGAAGTGCAAATTCAAGGTACTTGGAGGAACATGTTGCCGTGGAAGGCTCCGGGTGGGGGGTTGGGGCAGGGGGGGAAGAAAGCTGCTTTTTCAGTCTGTCGGAATCCTTCCTGTTCCTTGGCTCGGAGCTGTCTCACGTCCAATATCTGTCTGCATCTGCACGTGGCTCTGCGTGTGTGAGTCTAAACCTCCCTCTCAGGGGCTTTCCTGATGATGAAGACTCCATGGTTCCAGTGCAGGGGTTGTGGGTTCGATCCCTGATTGGAGAACTAACATCCCACATGCCATGTGGCACAGCCAAAAAATTTTTAAAAATAAACCTCCCTCTCCTTTCTCTTGGAAGAACACCAGTCACTGGATTTAGGACTACCTTAATTCAGTATGAAGCTGAAAGTTGCTTAGTCGTGTCCGACTCTTTGTGTCTCTGTGGACTGTAGCCCGCCAGGCTCCTCTGTCCGTGGGGTTCTCCAGGCAAGAGCACTGGAGTGGGTTGCCATTTCCTCCTCCAGGGGATCTTCCCAACCCAGGGATCGAACCCGAATCTCCTGTGGCTCTTGCATTGCAGGTGGATTCTTTCCTACTGAGCCACTGAGGGAAGCCCACAAAGACCCTACCTGTTTCCAAAAAAGATCACTTTTACGGATACCAGAAGTTGGGATTTCAACATACCTTTTTGGGTGAGACACAATTCAACTTAACACTCACACAAAATATTCATTGGAAGCACTGATGCTGAAGATGAAGCTCCACCACTTTGGACACCTGATGTGAAGGGCTCACTCACTGGAAAAGACCCTGATGCTGGGGAAGGTTGAAGGCAGAGGATGAGATGGTTGGATGGGATCACTGACTCAATGGACGTGAGTTTGAGCAAGCTCTGGGGGATAGGGAAGGACAGGGAGGCCTGGCGTGCTGCAGTCCATGGGGTTGCCAAGAGCTGCACAGGATTTGTCGACTGAACCACCACAACAGCAAATTGTAAGTGTAACTGTCGAGGTATTTTGCAAATGTGATCAAAGTCCATAATCAGTTGATTTTAAATGAGGGAGATTATCTCAGATAATCTGGGTGGGTCCCATGCAGTCAGGCAAAAGGCCTGCTGAGCCCGACTGGAGGTTTCCATGAAAAAGAGGAAATTTCTTTTGGGGACAACAGTTGCAGCCAGTTCCCAAGAATATTCTGACCTGAAATTCCTAACTGCATGCCCTACAAATTTCAGACTTGGCGTAGCCTGCCCCCACAATGGCACAAACCAATCCTTACAGCAATAAATGGCCTTCCTGGTGGCTCAGATGATAAAGAACCTGCCCACAATTTAGGAGACTCAGGCTCGATCCCTGGGTTGGGAAGAACCCCTGGAGAAGGGCACAGCAACCCACTCCAGGATTGTTGCCTGGAGAGTTTCCTGGACAGAGAAGCCTGGCGGGCTACAGTCCCTGGGATCACAGAGAGTTGGACTGGACTGAGCGACTGGTACTTTTTCACTTTCTAGTCGTTCTGTTTGAACCAAAACTATTACATTGAAATTGAAGAATTGCCTTGAATTTACCAGAATATACACATAGAATCCCAAAGCAGAATATCTTATTTGCAATAGTAAATTGCCTGAAAATGCTTATAATATGCCTTGAATATAACCCAGAATATTGTGGTTGGAAACACTAAGTCATTTATAAAGAGAGCTAGAAATAAGTAATCTTCAGTGCTAAAAAAAAAAAAAAAAATGAGCACGGTAGGGAAATGCATTTTTCAAATTCTGTGACTTATAATTCCGAGCCACTGGGTTCAGATGACATGTGGCCTTGTCTCTTAAAATCAAATGATCATCTTGGTTCTGCTTCGACGGTATTTCAGGTTTTTCCTACAGCGGCCCCAGGATATGAACGACCACTGAGACGGGCTGGCAATCGTGGCGAGGAAGCAGAGCTTTTCCAAAGGAGAAAGCAAATGAGCACCCAAGAGTTAGGAACAGAGGAGGAAGGTGAGGCAGCGGTGTCAGCCAGCCTGAAAGCGTGGGAAGGCCAGACCAAGAGAAATCACTCGCCGTGTGATTCCACTTGGCATGCTGTATTAATTTGCTTCTTCCACTACTGCTGTTGAGTGGCTCAGTCGTGTCCGACTCTTTTGCGATCCCACACAGACTGTATCCCGCCAGGTCCCTCTGTCCATGGGATTTCCCAGACGAGAATACTGGAGTGGGTTGCCATTTCCTCTTCTAGGGGATCTTCCAGACCTAGGGATCAAACCCGTGTCTCCTGTGTCTCCTGCATTGCAGCCAGATTCCTTACCACTGAGCCACCTGGAGCTGGCTAAGTGAAGTGACGCTCAGTCACGTCTGACTCTGCGGCCCCGTGCACTGTATAGTCCATGGAATTCTGCAGGGCAGAATACTGGAGTGGGTAGCCTTTCCCTTCTCCAGGGGATCCTCCCGACCCAGGGAGCGAACCCAGGTCTCCCGCATTGCAGGTGGATTCTTCACCAGCTGAGTCACAGGGGAAGCCCCGGAATTGGCTAGGGCGGCCGTAATAAAGCACCACAGACTGGGTGACTCCAACAACAGACACCTACTCTCTCCCAGTCCAAGATGAAGGTCTCAGCAGGGCTGGTTTCTCCCGAGAGCCCTCTCCTGGGTGTGTAGACGGCCGTCTCCTCCCTGTGACCTCATGTGGTTGTCTCTCTGTGCGTGTCTGTGTCCTGATCTCCTTTTTTCTACAAGGACAGCAGGCCTTTTGCAGTAGGGCCCACGCTAGGGACCCTGTTTGACCCCAGTCATCTCTCTAAAAACCTCATCTCGTGATTTGGCTACATTCTGAGACACTAGGAATCAAGACTTTCAGCGTGTGAGTTTAGAGGGATGCGATCCAGCCCCGTAACATATGGAATGTCTACAAAAGGCAATTCCCTAGATATAGAAACTAGATTAGTGGTTGCCAGGGCCTGGGGGATGGTGGGGACGTGGAGTGACTCTTAAGAGATACACAGCGTCTTTTTCGTTTTTTTCTTTTTTTAATTGGAGTACAGTTGATTTACAGTATTGTGCTAGCTTTAGATACACAGCACAGTGATTTGTTTTTGGTGTGTGTGTGCGCGCGTGTTTTTCTTAAGAGAATTTTGTTTTCAAATGAGGAGAACATTCTGGGACTAGAGAGTCACGGCACAACTGTGTGAGTATATGGGAAAAAACACAATCGCACACTTGGAAAGGATAAATTTAACAGCACGAGAATGATACCTCAATAAAGCTATTATACACAAACAAAAACCCAATAGTGCAAAGAGAAAGGCGGTTAAAGGTGGCACCACATATGAAGGATTTGAGGACAGAAGTTATCTTTTCACTACTGTTCTCATTGTGTTATTGGAGGAAGACTCACCCTCCCAGCCCCCTAAGATCCAGGAGTAATTAGATGACGTATGGCCACCTTTAGTATCCCCTAAAATCTCTGTCCAGGTGGCTCACTGGCAAAGAATCCAGCTGCCAATGCAGGAGACGCGGGTTCGATCTCTGGGTCGGGAAGATTCCCCTGGAGGAGGAAATGGCAACCCACTTCAGAATTCTTGCCTGGAAAATCCCAAGAACAGAGGAACCTGGTGGGCTACAGTCCGTGGGGCCACAGAGTCAGGCATCACTGAGTGAACTAACACAACAAAATACATACATACAAAGACGTAAATCAGTGTATACATATACTCGTGTGTATATATCAACACACACACACAAATACGTTTACATAGTATACATCGTACATGTATGTATCTAGCAGGATTATGGTAAAGAATCCACTTGCAATCCTGGAGAGGCAGGTTGGATCCCTGGGTCGGGAAGGTCCCCCAGAGAAGGGAATGGCAACCCACTCCAGTATTCTTGCCTGGAGAATCCCACGGACAGAGGGGCCTGGCGAGCTACAGTCCGCAGGGTTGAAAAGATCAACTAACACCTCTACTTTCAGCAGGACCAAGTATGGCCTCTGATCCGAGAGGCCTCCAACACTGCCCACTTTAGCCTCCATGAAACCAGATTCCCCCATGTGCAAAGGTGACGTTTAGCTCAGGCCACACGGATTCCGAGGGCTTCGTGTTGAACTGACTTCTCAGGAGCTAGTTTCTACTTAAGCACACTCAATAAAGAGTGTTTTGGACACCTTCACGAAGGTCCTTGTTCTGTGTGGCATCCATCAGCTTTCAGCCTTCACTCCCACCACTGAGCTTGGCTGTACAAACTTGTGCTTGCGTTTGATAATATAAATTCAATTTTATTTTACCATCTGAGACTGCTAGTAACTAAATACTGAAAGGAGAGAGAACATTGAGGAAGCACATGTTTTATTATGGACTGTTTTTAAAACATCATAAACTTCTGCCGCTGGAGTGTGTTTTTATTCAAAGAGGGGTTGGTTAATTAGATTGAATGAGGGGCTGATCACTTGTTGGACTGTTTCCTTAAAATCCCAGCGTATCATCTTTAGCAACAGCTGTGATTTGTTAAAAACATTAATTTGGGGCTTTTCCCCTATTCTCTGTTGTCCATGTACACATAGCCATATTAAAAAAAAAATCCATTCAAATTGGGTCTTTGTTGTTTATTAACCTAGCATGAAAATAACGAATGAAATGTGTTTGACGTAGAAAAAAAAAAAAAAAGCATTTTTCGGCTTCTGGAAGGCCCAGGTTTAATATTTTATACCAGACCATGCAGATTGGAGGCTGGATACCGGGCTTTGCCGCTGGGGAGGGTCCTAGTTAAAGGGGAAGGAGTTGCAATGTCCTCTGAGTGCCACCATCTTCCCTTGGGGTGATCAGCAGTCATGGCTCAGTAGGGAGGGGAGCGTAACAGTAACTGTGACAATAACACTTTCATCCCTGGGCAGAGGCGAAAAGGTGCATCAGCTATTATGCTCAAAATCAATGTAGCTCAAAACTTTGCATGTGCTAATTTCCACCTATCCGGTCTAAATTATGTATTTGTGTCAGAGTCTGTGCAGGTGGATAAGATAAAGGCTTTTTCTCCTTTAGGAAATGTTTCTGCTACAACCTAAAAAAAATAAATAAAAAAATCAGGCTGAAACAGTTTAGACTCTTTCAACTGTGAGTTCAGTTGGCTTGAAAAAAAAACAGCTTTGCCAAAACCTATGTGCAGATTTCAGAGGTTGCATAAAAGTGACCGAAATGAAGTTGCAGGCATGAAGTTGGATATAAAGTATACAAAATACATTGGAAACAACAGTTGGATAAATTAATTTAAGGTAGGGAAAACTTTGTAAGGATACATTTGGACTAAAATCACAGAAAACTGTAACTTGTATGAAAAGAAGAACTCAATTTCCCTTCCAGATTGCATTAGTTACTAGTTACTTCTTACCAAATATGGGTACTTTTAGGAATTACTTAGTACAAATGTAACTTCCTAAGCAGCAAACTGTTCCGAAAATAGCAATTCAATGGGTCATCTAGGAAAAAAAATACACAAATTGAAGCAAACACTACTATAGTCAAGTGAACTTAGTTCTGTTCAAGCAAACCTTGAGTTTATTTTATGGATCCATAGGGGAGGGAAATGAACCAGTGAGACACAGCCCTACCTTTCAAAAGTTTCTAGTCTGGTAGGAGACAAACTTAACTAAAAGTTGTGAGTAAATACATGGTAGAAATGAGTTCGCATGCACGCGTGCATGTGTATGTGTGTGTGCAAGTTCATTATCTCATAAGAATTCATCTTTTCCTTAAGTTGTACTTTGCCTAGCAGGTGTTCTAAAAACTTGGAATTCCGTGTTCCTTTCTTTTTGAAACTGCCCTGCGTATAATTTCCTTCAAGGAAATGCGGAATTATTAAAATGAGAAGAAAAAGCCTGTCTCTTGTGACTTCATGACCCTCGACCCTTTCAGGTAATTGAGCGAACTCCTGAACGAAAATGTTGAGGGTGGCAAATCTGACAAGGTAGGTTTACACTCAGAATAGACAAGGTAGATTTCAGCGCCAGCCCGAAAAATGCTCAAACTGGCACAGGCCTCTTCTCCAAGTGGGACCTTCCCACCTCTCCCAGACCTTATCTAGGTTTAATTTGCTGGTGGGCTTTCTGGGAGGTTCGAGGGGCTGTTTGGTTTCTGTTCACCGTCCATCAGTAATTAGCCACGTAGCCATGCCCACCCCACCCCCAGGGCCTTCCCTGGTGGCTCAGATGGCCAAGAATCTGCCTGCAACGTGGGAGAGCTGGGTTCGATCCCTGGTTCAGGGAGATTCCCTGGAGGAGGGCATGGCAACCCACTCCAGGATTCTTGTCAGTGACCCAGGATGAATTGCTTGACTTTGGGCTTCCCTGGTAGCTCAGATCTGCCTGCAGTGCACTTAGATCCCTGGGTCAGCAGGATCCCCTGGAGGAGGGCATGGCAACACACTTGCCTGGAGAATCCCATGGACAGAGGAGCCTGGTAGGCTATGGTCCACGGTGTTGCAAAGACTCGGACGTGACCGAGTGACTAACACCCATCACCAAAAATAAGGATAGTGAAGGGCTCCTTTCGGGTCTTTGTGCTGGAGAGGGCGGGCAGGGCTGTAGGGTTTCAGCGCTCAGGTCTCTGACCCCAGGGCCGTGGCCGGAGGAGCAGGACATGTTGTGATGGGGAGGGTGGGGTCACCCACACGTCTCTGGACACGTTTATCACTTGGCTGAACTTCTGAGACAAGAGTGGGAAGTGGGAACACCGCTCCCACCGCCGAGAGGAGCAGTCTGCCTGCGGCTCGTGCATTATTCAGCCTCTCCATAGAAACAGGTAGCATCTCGGGGCGCGTGGGGCTGTACCCTCTTCAGTCTCCCAGAGCTCCCGGGAGCTGAGCCTTGTATAAACACATGTGACAGGCGTCACACTTCTTGCCAAGACTCAGCCATGATGCCTGTGTGTGTCTCACTGCTGTCAAGCTGCCCAGCACTGCAGGAGGGTGAACCGGCCTGAGGGGCTTAGGGGTGACCCCGTCTGTTCCCCGTCATGGCCTGGCCCAAGCAGGCCTTTCTGACCCCTTTTTGCATTTCCAGTTTTCTCCCAGTTACACCAACTCCACCCTTGAAACTCAGGGGCCACTGCTTGCGCCCCAGAGATTCCCAGGCAATGGATTCCAGCTGTCCCTTCCAGCCCCTTTGATCCATCTGGCCTGTCAACCCCACCTGCCCTTCCATACCGACGCCCCCACCCATGACCTCGTCACGCACGCTGAACTCTTCCAGGCATCTGCTGCCCAGCCGCCCCCCCACCAGTCTCCCCTTGCATGCACAGTAGCGGGTCTCTCTTCTCCACGACTCTGTTGTGACCTCCCTACTCTTCTCCACCTACGTCATCCTCTGACTGCTTTGCAGATGGCACTCAGCTCTTTCTGCATCTCCTATCCTTCACGCTTCCAAGCCCCTGAGTGAACACTACCCTTTCATCTATTCTTTCACATATGTGTGTCTGCTCAGTCGCTAACTCGTGGCCGACTCCTTGCGACCCCGTGGACTCTAGCCCGCCAGGCTCCTTTGTGCATGGGATTTTCTGTCCTCTCTGAATATCTGGCGCACTTAGCAGCTCTCCCAGTCAGGGGTACCTTGCTGTAGTCTGCTTTGGATCCCAACGGAATTTTTCCCTTTATTTTTATATATTTATTTTTTTCTCCAGCTGAGTTGGAACACCCGTGAGACCCTAGCATCATCTGCAGTGACCAAGGTAAACCCGGGCAGAAAAGTCGTATCTTTTATTTCCTGCTTGAACAGTTATTCTAAGAGTGTGATACACTTGGTAATGATACAAAGCAGAGAAGTGCTGTGCTTGGGAATTGGCGAGACGGGTATGGAAGAGTAGGGAGGAGGTCCCCACAGGGAAGAGACGAGAGGGGACATAAGTCTGACACCCAGAGCAAAGTCTGCACACACAAGACTTGCTGAGAGGGCCATAAGGATGGGAAGAGGGCTATGATGGGAAATTCATTTGGTATCACACAGGAAGCTGTCAGGGGCTTCCCAAGCAGTGCTAGTGGTAAAGAACCCACCTGCCAATGCAGGTTAAGAGACGCAGGTAGGTTCTATCCCTGGGGCAGGAAGGTCCCCTGGAGGAGGGCATTGCAACCCACTCCAGCATTCTTGCCTGGAGCATCCCATGGACGGAGGAGCTACAGTTCAAAGGGTCGCGAAGAGTTGAATACGGCTGAAGCGACTGAGTACAAACACAGGAAGCTATAGAACTTGTAGCCCTTGGGTGCAGGGAGATCTCGTAGAGGTCATCTTTGGTCATTCCCACCTAAGCTGCAGTAGGCCCGGAATCAGATGCTGACCATGTGGAGGCTGGAGGAAGCAATGTCAGACAGGGGTAAATTTCCCTTGGCTTCCCTTTCTTCTGAGCCAGTTTCAACATCTATCATGTGCTAGCATGCATGCATGCATGCTAAATCACTTCAGTCATGTCCAACTCTTAGGGACCTGGTGGACTGTAGCCCGCCAGGTTCCTCTGTCCATGAGATTCTCCAGGCAAGAATACTGCAGTGTGTTGCCATTCCCTCCTCCAGGGGATCTTTCCCACCTAGAGATCGAACCTGTGTCTCTTATGTCTCCGGCATTGGCAGGCAGGTTCTTTGCCTCTAATGCCACCTGGGAAGCCAAATATGTGCTAGTGAAAGTGTTGGCTCAGTCTTGAGTTGACTCTCTGTGACCCCCATGGACTCTAGCCCACCAGGCTCCTCTGTCTATGGGATTCTCTAGGCAAGACTACTGGAGTGGGTTGCCGTTCTCTTCTCCAAGGGATCTTGGTGACTCAGGGATCAAACCCGGGTCTCTTGAATTCCAGGCAGAGTCTTTACCATCTGAGCCACGAGGGAAGCCTTTATGTCAATGTTTACATCATGCCATACACAATCAGGGCTTCCCTGATGGGTCAGTAGGTAAAGAATCCGACTGCAATGCAGGAGACCCCGGTTTGATTCCTGGGTCAGGAAGATCCGCTGGAGAAGAGATAGGCTACCCACTCCAGTATTCTTGGGCTTCCCCTGTGGCTCAACTGGTAAAGAATCTGCCTGCAATACGGGAGACCCGTGTTTGCTCTGTGAGTTGGGAAGATCCCCTGGAGAAGGGAAAGGCTACCCACTCCGGTATTCTGCCCTGCAGAATTCCATGGACTGTATAGTCTACGGGGTTGCAAAGAGTCAGACACGACTGAGTGACTTTCACTTTCACTTTCATACACAGTCTAGTGCCGGGCACACCGCAGGCGCTCAAGAAACAAACTCCTAAAGTGTGTTTAAGATTATTTGTTTTAAATATAAAATTATTTGCATTTGAAAATGAATTAAATGAATTACTGACACATGCTACCATGTGGAGGAATCTCTAAAACAGGCTGAGTGAGAGAAGTCAGAGAGGAAAGGTGACCTATCCCATGATTTCACTTATACAGGATGTCCAAGACCAGTAAATCATTTCAGACAGGAAGCAGATTAATGGTTGCCTGGGGCTGAGCAAAGGCAGACTAGAATGAGGACTTAGTGTGAAGGTAGCACAATTCTGTGAATATATTACATGCCACGGAATCGGCTGCATTAAAAGGGCTAATTTTATGTTATAGGAATTTCATGTTGGCAAAAAAAAAAAAAAGTGCCAGGAAAGTTCCTGAAATGCAAAGAATTTTTTTCAAAATAAAATTAATTTAAAATTGGAAAAAGTAATCTCAGTCCTTTTCCCACCAAACTGCAGAAACACGAAAGACTCCTCCACTGGATGTCTGTCTGCAGCTCAGTGAGACCCACTGACTGTGCTACATGCGAAGTCGCTTCAGTCATGTCTGCCTCTTTGTGACCCCATGGACGGTAGCTCCGCCAGGCTCCTCTGTCCAACGGATTCTCCAGGCAAGAATACTGCAGTGGGTGGCTGTGCCCTCCTCCAGGGGCTCTTCCCGACCCAGGGATCGAACCCACATCTCTAGGGTCTCTATTGGCAGGTCGGTTCTCTATTGCTAGCACTACCTGGGAGGTCCTGTATTTGTGTGAAAGTCGCTCACTTAGTTTCTGACTCTGCCACCCCATCGGCTACACACTCCATGGAATTCTCCTCGCCTGAATACTGGAGTGGGTAGCCTTTCCCTTCTCCAGGGGATCTTCCTGACCCAGGGATTGAACCCAGGTGTCCTGCATTGCAGGTGGACTCTTTACCAGCTGAGCCACAAGGGAAGCCCAAGAATACTGCAGTGGGTAGCCCATCCCTTCTCCAGCGGATCTTCCCGACCCAGGAATCGAACCAGGGTCTCCTGCCTTGCAGGTTCATTCTTTACCAACTGAACTATCAGGGAAGCCCTGCAAACACACAAATTCGCTGTGCATGGTTCAGATGCCACCCACCATCTGACAGAACTGACCCCATAGCCACCCAGAGTGAAACCTGGATACAAGCTGCTTGAGATTCTTGAGGCAAAGAACCATATTTTCCTTAACGTGAATAGAAGCAGTAAATGATAACTACTCAGCTAACAGGAAAAGGGTCAGCAATGCCAGGTTTCATTTATCTCACACAAAGAGCTGCACCGACCTACTGGTTTGCCCGTTCCCAGAAACACTACCCAGCCATGCTGATGACGAGCGCCCGCAGAGCAAGACCAAGGCAGAGCGGCACATTCTGTATTTTTTCCTCTCCTTCCAAGGACGGAATTAGAAAACATTTCAAGAGGGAAATATGAGTAATCTGATATGAGACTCTTAAAATGCTGCATCTTTGTGCCAGAAGCTGGTTGGAAGAGAATAAAGTAACATGCAGCAAAGATGGGCTTCCCAGGTGGCGTGAGTGTTCAAGGACCCACCTGCCAATTCAGGAGACGTGAGAGACGTGGGTTTGATCCCTGGGTGGGGAAGATCCCCTGGAGAAGGGAATGGCAACCCACTCCAGTATTCTTGCCTGGAGAATCCCATGGACAGAGGAGCCTGGCGGGCTACAGTCCATGGGGTCACAGAGAGTCAGACACGACTGAAGTGACTTAGGACGCACACACAACAACGAGAGGGATTGGAGGGGAGAGGGGAGAGGAGGGAGTGGGGTGGGGAGTGGAATAGAATGTTCCAGATGTCTGTTGATGTTTAGTCACTGGTTTCACATTTTATCAAAGTATCTGTTAACATCAGCCTTGAGTTAGGCTGGAGTTTTGTCTTTAACCTAGGGGTAAGAACTTACATATCTTAAATGCAAAAATATCGTGTGTCGTACACCAGTGAACACCTGACGCTGCAAAAGACGGAAGGCAGGAGGAGAAGGGGATGACAGAGGATGAGAAGGTTGGATGGCCTCACCGACTCGATGCACATGGGTTTGAACAAACTCCAGGAGCTGGTGATGGACAGGGAGGCCTGGCGTGCTGCATCCCTGGGGTTGCAAAGAGTCGGATACAACTGAGTGGCTGAACAACAATGACACCTGAGCAACCCTCAGCTACATCAAGTTGGGGGACCATGTCTACAAGGGACCATCATTCCGATGTTAGGCATTAACTCCCAGAGAAGTTCCTTAAAGCTCTTCTGCTGAGGGCTCCGCTGGTGGCTCAGACAATAAAGAATCAGCCTGCAATGCGGGAGACCAGGGTTCAATCCCTGGGTTGCGAAGATCCCCTGGAGGAGGGCATGGCAACCCACTCCAATGTTCTTGTCTGGAGAATTGCCATGGACAGAGGAGCCTGGCCGGCTGCAGTCCATGGGGTCACAAAGAGGCAGACACGACTGAGCAGCTAAGCACATCCTGAATGCTCTTCTTATTTCTCTCACTGGAGATGAATAGTTTTTTTTTTTTTTTTTAATTTACTTATTTATTTATTTGGCTGCGCCAGCTCTTAGTTGAGGCCTGCAAGATCTAGTTACCGGACAGGGACGGAAGCCGGGCCCCATGCATTGGGAGCTCGGAGTCTTAGCCACTGGACCACCAGGGGAACCTCACCAGAGATGATTTTTATCATTGGGGTGTTAATGAGTGCCAAGTCACTCTCGGCCAAGGGCTTACTCTCAGCAGAGCTGGAAGAACAACAGACGTACTGTTGCATGGAGTCTTTACCAAAGTCACCCCGCTGTCACCTGGATACATCTTCCTCATCGGATCCACTTGAGAATGTAGGATCAATGATCCTGAAATCAGCGGATACAGAAGAAACCTGCAACCCCAAGACAGAAGGTGGAGGAGGTGGGCAGAACCTGTAGGTGTCTTACCCTCTGCCTTCTTTATCTCCCTTCCCTTTCCCCTGCTCAAACTCCAGATCAATAGGAGGAAATGCAAAAAATAAGAAATCAAATTTATGTGCAGCCTCCGAGGGTGGCTTTTCCCCTCTCTTTGCAGAACGTGTTCTATTTATGTGAAAACATCAACTCTGAAAAGCATAATGTATTCATTCCCACCAAATATAGTGCATTAGGGTTTATTAGCCTTTGGGAACTTCAAGTAATGGAAAAACTGAGCCACATAAAAAGTGACACATGATAAGTAGCTCTGAATTTAGCACCATTTTATTAAGAAGCCAGCACAGCCCAGTTGACAAATGGGCCAGACATGCTGACCTGCCTCACCTCCCCTTAAAAGCTCAGATGAAAAACAAAAAGTTCTCTAAGCGGATGAAAATAGCTACAAAAATAAACGCGATATCCTGCTACAGGTTCACTGGGTTCAAACAGGGCTTTGGAAGATATTAAATGTTTTAAACAGAAAGGAGGTTAAAAATAGAGAGCAAATGTAAATAACCAGAGTTTTTTTTTCCCCCCAAGATATTTTGGAGCCGAGGGTTGCAGGTGGAGGGAAGATGACTGAGATTTGAAACTAATCTGTCCCTTGATTGCGTTTCATCCCAGTCTTAATGTTGAGCTCTTATAAAACACCTGCCTCACGTTCTTGGGGTGAAAAAGGTCCGTATACATATTTTTCATGTGTGCATGGTCAAAATTGGGGCGACTTCAGGAAAACTCAGGAAGAGAGCAAAATGTCCCTCTTGCTGGCTTACCATGACTATTTCTTCCATCAGTCTTCCCCCCGCCGCCCCAACCAAAGGTGTGCTGGACAACTCCAGGCAGCCCCACTGGTGCTTGTGGATTGGTGATTTCCCATCCCCTGGACTGTTGGCAGGACTCATGACTTAGCTCTCACCAAGAGAATGTGGCAAAGAGGAGGATGGTAATGCCCATGATCAAGTTGGAGCTAGATGCCCAAGAGGCCTCCTGGCCGGCTTGAGGAGGTAAGGTGCTATGTCAGGAGTGGAGGGGAACTGGAAAGAATCCGGGGTCCTATATCCTGCAAGGACAAAAAAAAATTTGCATCCTACCATTGCAAGCAAATGAGTTCCTCCAAAACCTGAGGGAAACTCGGGAGCTGACCGTGCCTCGGTTGAACCTCCAGATGAGAACTCAGTCCAGCAATCCCCTGGATTGCAGGCCTGTGAGCCACCACCCACCCACCCCTCCCCCGCCACCCCAGGGTGCTATATTCTGCAAGGACAAGAAAAAAAATTGCATCCTACAGTTGCAAGGAAATGAGTTCTTCCAACAACCCAAGGGAAGCTCGGGAGCTGACTGTGCCTTGGTTGAACCTCCAGATGAGAATTCAGCCCAGCTGTCCCCTGGATTGCAGGCCTGTGAGCCACCCCTCCCCAACCCGAGAAGCAGGGCAGAGGAGCTGGCTAAGTTGTGCCTGGCCTCCTAACCCCTAGAAATGTGACCTTAAATAAAAGATGTATGTGTGTGTGTGTGTGTGTCCCTGCCTGCCACCCACCCCACCACCGCTGCACTGCAAGGCTTGCAGGAGGATCTTACTTCCCCAACCAGGGATCGAACCCACACCCTCTGCTGTGAAAGCATGGAGTTCTAACCACTGCAGCTCCAGGGAATTCCCCAGATGTGTGCTGTTTAAAGCCACCAAACTTGTGGCAGTGTGTGACGGAGCAACAGATGACTGACGTGCTAGGACTTATGCTTTATTCTGTTTCCACAGGACGTACTGTCACTGGACCTGGACCAATTCCATGTTCATCACTAGGCACCCGCTGCCTCTTCACCTTTCATTATCTTCCTCATTCTAAAAATAGTGTGATGGACACACCAAAGGGCAAATATCACACGATTCTACTTAGAGGGGGAGGGTGCTCAGGATGGGCAAATTCATGGAAACAGAAAGAGTAGTCATCGCCAGGGGCTGGGGGGAGGGGACAAAGGGTGGAGACATTATTTAAAGGAAATGGTTTCTGTTGGGGGTGATGAAAAAGTTCAGGATGTGGACGGTAGTCATGTGTGCGTGCCTGCGTGCTCAATGGGCGTCCAACTCCTTGTGACCCTAAGGACTTTGGCTAACCAGTCTCCTCTGTCCATGGGATTCTCCAGGCAAGAATACTGGGGTAGGTTGTCATTTCCTTCTCCAAGGGGATCTTCCCCACTCAGGGGTGGGACCTGTCTCTCCTGTATTGCAGGCAGATTCTTGACCACTGAGTCGTCACCTGGGAAGCCCCCAGATAGTAGTGTTAGATGCATGACATGTATGCATCTTACATGCATCTAACATGCATGTACTTAATGTCACTGAACTGAATGCTTAAAAAGGATTCAAGTGGTATATTTTGTTAGGTATCCTTTAGCACCACAGAAACATCCAAACAAACCGTGATCAGGTTTTATAGCATTACTTCTCCATTGTATTAGGAGAGTCCTGAAAACGGAAATGTTTTAAAGCCCCAAAGGACTCTGTCATTAGTGTAGAACAGGGAGGATGTGGAAGCAAGGTGGCGGTGGGTGGAAGGGGTGCAGGGGGGGGAATCACCTTTCCCTCAGTTGTCATGGAGCTAAGCCACCATGTGACCACTCCCCAAAAGGGCAGGAATGAGAGGGCCAGGAGGCAGGAAGGGGGAACTTCCAGGCTTTGTCTGGGGGCTTTGCTTAAGGAATCCTCCCCTCCACCTTATAACAGTGCTGAGACATTCAATGTCACAGAGGTGGCTGGTGGCGATGGCCTGAAAGGAGGTGGGGATGGTCTGAAAGGATGCAAAGATGAGATGCCTGAAAGGATGCAGAGATGCCTGAAAGGATGCAGAGGCCAGATGTGGCGGGGCTGGGGCAGCTAGCAGCCTCTGGGGAGGGGTCCTGGGTGACAAGGGGATTGAAGGTGGCCCTGGAAGCCAATTCTAAAACCAACCAGAGGCAACATGGAGTTTGGGAGTCGAGAGGAAGGGCCACGTGGCTTTTACAGGCCAGCAGAGCAATGCTGACAAAGAAGACTCTTGGCCGTGGTCTACTCTGCTCCTTAGAGGGTGTAGGTTGTCCCCAGAACAGAAAGAAGAGCTCGTCAAATTGGCTCCAGGACAAACACAGTATGTGATTAAGCCGCACCACAGAAGGCAGGGACCTTCTGTCTGATGCCCTCCAAGCCCCCTGGTGGCACTTCAGTTTGCCTGCATCGGAGGGGCTTTGGTGACAAAATATTTGGGTGCAGGAAACAGTTGGTGGTAAAGATTCCCGTCTGCCAAGGCATAAGATGCAGGAAGACTCAGGTTCAGGCCCCAGGTCAGGAAGATGCCCTGGAGGAGGGCATGGCAACCCACTCCAGTGTTCTTGCCTGGAGGATCCCAGGGACGGAGGAGCCTGGTGGGCTGCAGTCCATGGGGTCACAAAGAGTCAGACACGACTGAGCAACTGAGCATGCACGCATGAACTTTAAATGTTAGAGTCTAAGGTTCTGAAAGTATTCGGTCTGGGGTTACAAGCACTGATTTTGGACTGAGACAGTGAGGCTTTGACTGTGTGGGTGCTGGCTGTGCGGTGCTGGTGCATATGTCATTTTCGGGGCTCTTCTCCAGGCTCTGCCTCTGAAAAGTTGGATCAAGGCTGAGTCTTCCCCTGAGGTTGATTTGAGAGGAACATTTCTGCGTTTAGCACTACGATTAGCACATCACCACCGCTCACCACACCGCAACTATAATGATTCCCGTGAAATATGCGTGTCACACAATTAGAATGTGAGTAGACACAGTATTAATTATATGACTTGAAGGACTTCACTGCAAAATCCTAAATAAAACAACTACTAAAAAAAAAAATCTGGGGAATGGGTATTGAGTGAGTGAGTGCCTGAAAAAAACACAAAACATTAGGCTAGAAGAGTGATTCTCAAACGAAAAGTGAAGCAGAACCTCTGGGAAGACTTACCAAACCTAGGTGGCTGGGCCCCCGGCCTGGGGTTTTTGATTCAGCAGGTCTGGGGGAAAGCCAAGAATTTGCATTTCGGACGAGTTCCGAGCAGAGGCTGAGGCTGGTCTGAGAAGCACAATTTGAGAACCTCTATGCTGCAAGAACGTGCCACTTGGATGTTATTGGAAAAGACCTTATGCTGGGAAAAACTGGGAGGAGAAGGGGGCGACAGAGGATGAGATGGCTGGACGGCATCACCGACTCCACGGACGTGAGTTTGAGCAGCTTCGGGAGCTGGTGAAGGACAGGGAAGCCTGGTGTGCTGCAGTCCGCGCTACGCTGGACACAACTCAGCAACTGAACAACAACATGCAGGTCATCAGCAAATGGAAACAGTGAGAGACTTTATTTTCTTGGACTCCAAAATCACTGTGGACAGTGACTGCAGCCATGAAATTAAAGATGCTTGTTCCTTGGAAGGAAAGGTGTGACAAAGCTAGATGGCATATCAGAAAGCAGAGACATTTGCCAAAAAAGGTCCGAATAGTCAAAGCGACGGTTTTTCCAGTCGTCACGTACAGATGTGAGGGTTGGACCATAAAGAAGGCTGAGCGCCAAAGAATGGATGCTTTTGAACTGTGGTGTTGGAGGAGACTCTTGAGAGTCCCTTGGACTGCAAGGACATCCAACCAGCCAATCGTAGAGGAAATCAGTCCTGAAAAATTATTGGAACGACCGATATTGAAGCTGAAGCTCAAATACTTTGGCCAGCTGACGTGACAACATGCATGTGCCGAGCATGTGGGGGAACACAAGTGCACGTTTGGTTAAGCTCAGGGAAATCTGAGACTGTGAAGGCAGATTCCTGCCTGGAGAAATGAGATGCTAAGGTAAGCATGGAAGCCAACCCCATACTAGCGAAAAGAATGCTTTAACAGGGGCAGAGAGGGCCGGGGAGTCCTGGGCAGGGATCCTGTCTGGAGGGACTTGCCACCAGCCTGGGGTCGGGGGAGATCCAGGTAAGTCAAGAGCATAGCCAGGGTGCTGTAACTGTTAGAAGAAAACAGGCCTCCACTTACCCTTGAAGGAGACTCTAGCAGGCCAGCAGCAAGGCCGCTGGTTTCTGCAGGACCACCCCTTTCCTCCCTGCGGCCAGGCGAACGAACAACAGGGCACGCGACTTCATTTTCTCCTCGCCCCCCCTGCGTCCAGGGCACTAAAAATAAAGTACCAAGGTTTCCCTGGTGACTCAATAGTAGAGAATCCTGCACGGCAAGACCGGCAACGCCACGACAGGGCTTCATGCAATGAGAAGCCGGCTCGAAGCAACAAGAGAGGACCCCCGTCCAATCCGGCTAGAGAAAGGCTGCGCAGCGACCGGGACCCAGCACGCACAAAAATAGTCACTTAATTTATAAGTGATCAACTTAAACATACATTATGACTATATAACATATCTATTTATACAAGTATATATTTACAAATATAATTAAAAATATTTATAAATATATACTAATCGATATACATATATAACATTCATTTGTACAAAAATATAAATATATAACATTCATTTATGCAAATATATAAACTATATAATAAATATATAATACATTCATTTATACAAATATATAATAAATATATTCATATATATAAATATAATATATTAATTTATATAAATATGTTATATATAAATATCTATTTATACAAATATATTTATAGATATATATTTATTTTATATAAATAAATGTATATTTATTATATTATTTGTTATGTTTATATACTATAATAAATTATATTTTATATGATATATATTTTTATAAATAAATATGTTTATAAATACTTACTTATATAAATATACAGATTTATAAATATATATAAACATACAACATTCATTTATATAAATATATAAATGTAACATATTCATTTATATAAATATAAAAATATTTATAAATATATAACATGTCCATATGTATAAATATATAAATATATTATAAATATATAGCATATTCATTTCTATAAATATATATACAATAAATATATAATATATTCATTTACATAAATAGGTAAATATACTTATAAATTATAAATATATTTTATAAATATATAAGTATACTTATAAATATCAAAATATATTCTGTATATTTTATATAAATAATAATATAATAATGTATGACAATAATAAATAACATATGATAATAAATAATAATATAAAGTATATATTATGAAATATATAAATATACAGCATATTTTGAATAATAATAAATATTATATTTTAAATTAATAATAATGAATGATGAATAATATATATTAAATGTAATAAATATGCAAGTACATTATTTATAAGTAAATAAATCTTTAACCAATTTTAAGCAAAGAGAGATGGAGTACACGTGGTTCCTGACTGAGGCTGTAGATATTCCCCAGTGGACCGGTTTTCTACCGCTGTGTCACAGATGACCCCTGACGTAGAGACCCACCAGTGTTCTCTTCTGTCTCCTGGGTCAGGCGTGTGCACGCAGCATCACTGGGTCCTCTGCTCAGGCCACTGGCAAGGTGTTGACAGCCACTGCGTTTCTCACCTGAAGCTGAGGGTTCTTCTCTCTAGGTTCCCTGGTGTCTGTCTCGTTCATTCCCTCATGGGGGTAGAACACAGGCCCTCAGTCCCTGGGGGAAACTCCTGTCCACAGGAGGCTCATAAGATGCTGTGTATTTTGGGTCTGAGATGAGAAGGAGAGTGTCTACTTTCATAAAGCTCACCTGATTAAGCCAGGCCCACCCAGGCTAGCCTGCCTTTGATTGACACCAGTGCTTAGGCCAGGCCTGCCCAGGCTAGCCTGTCTTTTGATCAACACCACAGATTATACCAGGCCCACCCAGGCTAGTCTGCCTTTTGATAATCATCACAGGTTAGGCCAGGCCCACCAGGCTAGCCTGCTTTTTGATTGACAGCTCAGATTAAGCCAGGCCCACCCAGGCTTGCTTACCTTTTGATTGATCAAAATCACGCAACCTTGGTAGGCCTGGCCTAATTACAGCACAGGGTGCAGTGTGCAAGGACCGGTCTCCATGGTAGGCTGCATGACAGGGAAGGTCTGGGAATGGGTGTGAGACCCACAGGAGCCGTCAGGAACCACGATGCTCAAACGTGGTAGAAGAATTTATTTTCATGAGGAGCTATGGACCAGAGACTTCGGTGCAGCAACGCAGGCTGAACGAGGAGGGGAATGGAGCGTGCAGAGGACTGTTCCCAGGACAGCATGGCGCTAACCTGTGGCCCCTTTTCAGCAGAGACTCGGACACAGAAGGACGCTCCTTCTTTGACTTGTGAGGCTTTGCAGTACACCCAGGGCAACAACCAAGAGAAAAGATAGGACCCTGGTGCCTTGAAGGGCACCGGGGTGACCCCAAGAAGCTTATCCTTGACAAGGCTGGCTTTTCTCAACCCCCTGTATGTTCCTTAATGTCAGGAATCCAGTCTTACAACACTCTGGAGATTCCAGTAAGGGGCACTCTCATTGGTAAATGTGTCCCGCAATGCATGTGCCTCACTCCTGTCGCCAAGAGATGTAAGGAAGACAGGAAATACAATGGCAGGGATAACCCGGGCCTCTGCCAGTCATGTACTGGTCACTTTGCTGGATTCTCTGCAGTGTGTATGCTGGATCGAAACCATACACACACACACACACACACACACACAAAAAGGATTTTCTCATTTTTCTTGGTGGCAGTCCGACCTCAATCTTTACTCGTTCTGTAAGATGAAATCTTGCTAAGGAATTAGACTTTCTGATATTTTCAACTAGACTCATACACAGGGCACTTTCTTGGTGGTCTAGTGGTTAAGACTTCCACTGCAGGGGGCAACGCGGTTCATTTCCTGATTTGGGAACTAAGATCCGGCATGCTGTATGGTGCAAGAAAAAATTTTATTTTATTTTTTCATTTTTAAAACAAAATTAAAAAGAAGAGAGAGAGAGACTTCTCCACAGGAGAGGTCCAGGGTCTTAAACAGGAGGACCTAGTCAGCAGTTAAGGTAACAGAGGCTTTTCTAGGCAAGCAAGACTAGGCTAGAGGGTGACCTAAACAGAGTGGACAGAGGGCACTCTAAGGTGGGAAAGATGGTGTGAACAGTTCCTCAGAGGAGGTGGGGAACCTGCCCCCAGTGAAATCGATTTCATTCATTGTTGTGTGGCATAGCCTGGGTTATGGGACATTTAAAAGCTTTTCTGGTATTTTCAATATGCAGCCCAGATTGAGACTTGCTGATTTAAAGCAGTGGTTCCCCAACTTTGACATGCACCAGAGATTTGTTAAAGCACAGGTTTCTTGATCAAAGGCAGGCTAGCCTTTATGGGCCTGGCCTAATCCATGGTGTCTACCAAAAGGCAGGCTAACCTGAGTGGGCCTGAACTAATCCAGGGTCTCCATCAAGTAGCAGGCTAGCATGGGGTGGCCAGGCATAATCCTTGGTATTATTCAAAGGCAGGGTAGCCTTGGTGGGCCAGACCTAATCCGTGGGTCAATCAAAAGGCAGATGGGCCTGGGTGTGATGGTCTAATCTGTGATGTAAATAAAAATGTAGACTCACCTGGGTGGGCCTAGCATAATTAGTGTTTCAGTCAAAAGGCAAACAAGCCTATGTGGGCCTGGCCTTATTCATGGTGTCAATTGAAATGCAGGCTAACCTTGGTGAGCCTGGCCTAATCAGTGGTGTCAATAAAAAATCAGGCTAGTCTGTGAGGGCCTGATGTAATCCATGGTTTCCATCAAGTGGCAGGCTAACCTGGGTGGGCCTGGCCAAATGCATAGTGTCAATCATAAGGCAGCCTAGCCTGGGTGGGCCTGACGTAATTCGTGGTGTCAGTTGAGATGTAGGCTGCTGTGGGTGGGCCTAAGGTTTGGGTCAATCAATAGCCCACCCAAGATAGTCTCCCCTTTGATTGATACCACTGATTAGGCCAGGCCAACCCAGGATAGTCAGCCCTTTGATTGACACTACAGATTAGGTCAGGCTCACCCAGGGTAGACTCCTGTTTGATGGAGAACATGGATAAGGCCAGGGCTACCCAGGGTAACCTGTTTTTTGATTGATACCATGATTTACACCAGGTGAACCCTGGCTAGAGTGCCTTTTGATTGACACTACGGCTTAGGCCAGGTCCATTCAGGGAAGCTGACTTTTGATCCATACCACTGATTATCCAGACCAATCCAGGCTAGCCTGCCTTTTGATTGACACCACGGATTAGGCCAAGCCCACTCAGGTTAGCCTGCCTTTTGATAGACACCATGATTTAGTCCACACCCACCCAGGATAGCCTGCCATTTGATGGAGACCATGGATTTGACCAGGCCCAACGAGGGTAGCCTGCTTTTTTTTTTTTTTTTATAAATGTCCACAGCAGTTTTATTTGTAATAGCCCAAAACAAGAAGCAGTCCACACATGTCTATCAACAGGGGATGAGACATACAAACTATCATTTCCAAACAATGGGGTTCTATTCAGCTTTTTTTTTTTTATTTGTAGTGAATTTTGTCATACATTGGAATAAAACAGCCATGGGTTTACATGTGTTCCCCATCCCGATCCCCCCTCCCACCTCCCTCTCCACCCGCTCCCCCTAGGTTTTCCTAACGCACCAGGTCCGAGAGCTTGTCTCATGCATCCAACCTGGGCTGGTGATCTGTTTCATCCTAGATACTATACATGTTTCGATGCTGTTCTCTTGAAACATCCCACCCTCTCCTTCTCCCACAGAGTCTAAAAGACTGTTCTATAAATCTGTGTCTTTTTTTTTTTTTTCTGTTCTGCATATAGAGTTATTATTAACATCATTCTAAATTCCATATATATGTGTTAGTATATTGTAATGGTCTTTATCTTTCTGGCTTACTTCACTCTGTATAATGGGCTCCAGTTTCATCCATCTCATTAGAATTGATTCAAATGAATTCTTTTTAATGGCTGCATAATATTCCATGGTGTATATGTACCACAGCTTCCTTATCCATTCGTCTGCTGATGGGCATCTAGGTTGCTTCCATGTCCTGGTAGCCTGCTTTTTGATTGACCCAACTGATTAGGCCAGGCCCACCCAGGCTAGTCTGCCCTTTGATTGACACTGTGCGCTTGTGTAAGTCATCACAGTCGTGTTTAGCTCTGTGCGACCCCGTGGACTGTAGCCCACAAGGCTCCTCTGTCCATGGGGATTCTCCAGGCAGGAACACTGGAGTGGGTTGCCATGCCCTCATCCAGGGGAATCTTCCCGACCCAGGGATCGAACCCACATTTCCTGTGTCTCCTGCATTAGCAGGCAGCCTCTTTACTGCTGGGTCACCGGGGATTCCCAGAAGGAGGGCGATGGGTGGGTGAAGGATGCCCACTCATGAGCCCTCGGTCAGTCTCGGGGTGTAGGGGTGTCCTTCTGTGTCCGAGTTTCTGCTGAAAAGGGAGCACAGGTCAGCGCCATGCTGTCCTGGGGAGAGTCCTCTCCACGCTCCATTCCCCTCCTCGTTCAGCCTGCATTGCTGCACCGAAGTCTCTGGTCCAGAGCTCCTCGTGAAAATAAATTCTCTAGATTCCTTCCCTCACGTTTGGGCATCGTGGTCCCCGACGGCTCCTGTGGGTCTCACACCCATTCCCTGACCTTCCCTGTCATGCAGCCTGCCATGGAGGCTGGTCCTTGCACACTGCACCCCGACTGTACCGTCCAAGCTTCATCTCCCACAGCCGTCATTTATTTCTTGCTCGCGAAGCACGTGGGCTGTGTTTCGACTCTGCCCTGGCTCACCTCCGCTGACCAGGCTTGGCTTACTCCATCTGTCTTCCAATACCTGGAGTCAGCTCCTGTCTGCAGGAAACACTGTGTGTTTTCTCAGCATTCTTTCAGAGTCAGATCTTCTCTGGTCAGAATTTTCCTGCCTCTTTCTTCTGCGTTTAAGCACCCTTGTCATTACACTGGGTGCACCCAGATAACACGGCATTTCTGAGAGCCTTCTGAGAGACTGCTCCTTGTTTCACACACACCTACGGACGGGGGAATGATTGCACACCTCACCCAAGGAGCCTCTCAGAAGTCGTGCTAAGTACAGAGGTGAACATCAAGAGCCACCTGGATGAACAAAGAATCGCTGGCAGCAGAGTCGACATTCATCTCACTTGGCATCACATCACCCGCTCTTTGCATTTCCCCCGTTGGCCCGAGGTTGTTCCCTCCTGTCCGGCAGCGAGAGCTCTCACATCCAATCTTCTCCTTCAGCTTCCTGTCTCCCACTGCAAAATCCCAAGGGAACTTCAGAGAGTGGACTCGACTGAGCGACAAGCACTCTGCTGGAATTTGCCTCCCAAAGGGGAGACAATGGAGACGGAGAAGTTCTATCACATTGAACCCCAAGAGGTGAAAGCTACAAGCAGGCAGGTTTCCAGGGCTGGCCTGAGGAAGCAGTGAGTGAGCCCCTTCCCTCCTGGGACTCCACGCCCACCTGAGTGCCCTGCCTCAGTCCAGCAGTCTCTGGGGGAGAGAGGTGGTATGTAGAAGGCAGGAATAACCTTCACTCCTCCTTGGGCATTCTTCCCTTCCCACGTTGTCGATTGCTGCTTCTTAATCCTCCCGCATTGGTCGCCCGTGGCTGCTATCATTACCACAAGCTGAAAGAGCTTTAAAGCAACACACTCTGAAGCTCTCACCTGGCTAGAGGTCAGGAGTCTGAAACAGGTTGCTGGCAGGGCCGGGTTCTTCTCTAGGCTCTGGGGAAAGGGGGACACTCTTGTTTTTCTGTCTCTTCCAGGTTCTAGATGGCGCCTGCTTTCCTTGGCTCCTGGCCCCTCTCTGCATCTTCAAAGCCAGCAGCAAAGCAGCTTCACCATCCTGACTTGGACCTCTGCATCCAGGCTCACATCTCCTTTTCTGCTCCTGACTTTCCTCCCTTCCTCTTACAGGAGTCCTTGGGATTCCAGAGGCCCGCTCAGACCACCCAGGACAAGGGCTCCATCTCCAGATCAGTAATTGATGACATCTAAAGAGGAGAGTGAGAACGTTGGCTTAAAGCTCAACATTGAGAAAACTAAGATCATGGCACCTGGTCCATCATTTCATGCCAAATATATGCGGAAACAGTGGCAGAGTTTATTTTGGGGGGCTCTAACATTACTGCAGATGATGACTGCAGCCATGAAATTAAAAAAACATTTGCTCCTTGGAAGAAAAGCTATGAGCAATCTAGACAGCATATTAAAAAGCAGAGACATTACTTTGCCAAGAAAGGTCTGTCTAGTCAAAGTTTGGTGTTTCCAGTAGTCATGTATGGATGTGAGAGTTGGACTATAAAGAAAGCTGAGCACTGAGGAATGATGCTTTTGAACTGTGGTGTTGGAGAAGACTCTTGAGAGTCCCTTGGACTGCAAGGAGGTCCAACCAGTCCATCCCAAAGGAGATCAGTCCTGAATATCCATTGAAACTGAAGCTCTAATACTTTGGCCACCTGATATGAAGTGCTGACTCATTGGAAAAGACCATGATGCTGAGAAAGATCGAGGGCAGGAGGAGAAGTGGAAGACAGAGGGTGATATGGTTGGATGGCATCACCAACTCAATGGACATGAATTTCAGTAAATTCTGGGAATTGGTGATGGACAAGGAGGCCTGGCGTGCTGCAGTCCATGGGGTCACAAAGAGATGCGACTGAGAAAGAGCTGAGCTGAGCTGAGCAGAGTCCCTCCTGCCATTCGAGGCCACAGACTCACAGGCCCTGAGGACTAGTTTTTTAGTTCTTAAAAAAAAAAATATTTCAAGTATATTTTTTGGGTTGCCTGGGACTCGGTTGCTATGCCTGGCTTTCTCTAGTTGCAGCAAGTGGTTGCTACTCTCTGGCTGCAGTGCATGGGCTTTATATATTATTTTTTCTATTACACATATAAGTGATATCAAACAGTCTTTGGCTGACTTAATTTCACTTGGCATAATATCCTCCAAGTCCATCCATCTCGTTGCAAACGGCCAAGTTTCATTCTTTTTAATGGCTGAGTAGTATTCCATTGTGTGTGTATGCACGTGCGTGTATCACTAGTGATCTATTTCTGAAAACCTACCAAACAGGAGGCACCTTCATTTGAACATTGCTGGGGACCCAGGGAAGGGTGGGAGAGGCAGTGTGTGGATCATCCAGGGAAGGCAGTGGAGACGGACGGACCCCATTGTAAAGGGCGTATGCTCTGCGTTTTGGGGGGGTCATCCAGCCAAGGCGATGCTCTCCACCTTTGTCCACGGCTCGATGTGTCTTATGTGCCAAGGTGGACTACGTCTCAGCTGTCTGGGGGCGGTGGGGGGGTGGTGAGCCACCAAAAATGACAGCTGTCATCGCCTGCTGGGAGGCATTCACTCCATGGCCTCGGTGGTTACAGACGGGACTGTCTGTGCTCATTCTGAAAGGATGGGTCGGGACAAAGGGTAAAATGACCGGGAGTCGGCTTACGTGCAAGGTTGCTGTAAATTCATAGGAACGTTCCGCATGTAAAATATTTTGAAAGCTTTAATGATTTTAAGAACATAGGAGAGCCTGTTTCAGGTTCATAAACTGTCGTCTCAACGAAGCCCTTTGAGGGCTTGCTTTAATGAACAAGTGAGGATAATTCATAATTAGCGTGCACTTTTTTGGGGAGCCTGGGGAAAACAATCCTAGTGAAATTAAGGACTAATTATCAGGCTAGAACCTAGGAAATATATCTGGAAGAGCCAATGTCACATTTTTTTGGATGCGTGCTAAAAATATCAGCCCCACAATAAGGGAAAACCCAATTTTAAGTTATCTAATACTTATGACATGCATGAAAAATATTTTTATTCATTTTGTTAAAGAGACAAGCATGAGGAAATGGTGCCAATTAATCTACCAGAGCTATATCTTAATAGGCTTTGGAAGACACTTGTCCCGGATTAGTTAATTATTCCTACAGAGTTATAACTGAAAAATCATATTAAAAGTCAAAAGCCACACTCTTGTATTCTTTCATCTTCCCGAAGATTAACTCAAAGGTAACTGCCTTGCCACCAGCATGAGGGCCCCTTACAGCTTATGCACAGATCTGCAATTTCCACTTCTTTTTCTCTGACTAGGTTATATGTCCCTGACTGTTCACCGTCTCCTCAAACTGGAGGCTTAATCTCACGTGCGTCTGTTTCCAAATGTGGAATATTTGTTTATCCTGTCAGTGTTATCTTTAGGGAATTTACAGCCCAGTTTTGCTTGTTGATTCAGAAACGCTTTTTTTCTCTTTTAGGAAGCTCTCGACCTAGGCTTGGCTTGTTACGTAAGAGCGCCAACATCTCAGAACGGTTGAAGTGCAAGACGCCCAGGATTTTGAAGAGATGCGATCATAATTATACATTACCAGGTCTGGGTGGCTGCAATAGGCTCAGGGGAAACTACGCCTGGGCAAACAGAAATCCAACAACAAAGCCAAAAAAAAAGGCAAGACATTTGTACCACCTAAGGACGTGATAGCTAAACCAACACTCTTGAAAAAAAAATCAGCTATTATTGCTACATGTATGAAATAGCCTGGGGCTTCCCTGGTGGCGCTCGTGGTAAAGAACCCTCCTTGCAATGCAGGAGATGTAAGAGACATGGGTTCAATCCCTGGGTGGGGAAGATCCCCTAGAGGAGGGTATGGCAGTCCACTAAGGTATTCTTGCTTGGAGAATCCCCATGGACAGACGGGGCTGGTGGGCTACAGCCCACGGGGTGACAGAATCAGACACGACTGAAGCGACGTACCAGGCACGCACACACGTGTGAAACGGCATGTGCTGTTACAGACGTGTAAACCATCATCACAGCTCCATGACCTGAAAACCAGATTAATCCAGTCCCTGCAATGTTTGCTCCATTGAAGTGATTAGCCAGTCTTTTCTCCATGGAGTGAAGGTTCACTCAGGTCCAGTTCCTGTCCAAACCATCAGGGAATGCAGATGAGTGTGAGTTCAAATTTTTTTTGATCTTTTAAATTATGAGCCCGCCGGTTCCTAGCAAGGCACATCCAAGGGATTTGAGAGGCACAAACACGTTGGGAACTCCAGCAGCAGAAAAATTGAATAAGGCAGACAGGAGAGCAGAGACTAAATGTTCACAGTTGGCAATAGAGTGGAGCCCAATTTGGCTGGAATGTGCTTAAGCAGGAGTTTCTTGTTCTAAGCTCTTACAGGGCCGGTGAGCTATGCCCGCTGTCTCCAGCTGTGAGGGTGGGTGAGGGAACCAGAATCGGGGTGAGAGGGGGAAGGGTCAGGGCAGGAGCCCCAGGGAGGATTTAAAGGTCAGAACTTGCTCTGACCGCAGCCTCGGCTCTGGATTTAAACCCACTTTGCAAAAATTCAGTTCAAAGCCGGCGGGCTCCGATTTCACAGCAGATCACTTTATGGTGAAACACCCAAACACTTCCACTGCTCCGTCTGACTGAGCAGGAAACCCCCCCTGGGGGGGGCCACCAGGAGTGGCCAGGAGCTCCGAGTGTGGAACCACTGCCCAGGGGCACACCTGGGGCTAGCCACTGACCCTCTCTGGGTCTCACTGTTCTCATCTGTAGAATGGGGACAGGGCCGTCAGGAGGATGAACTGGCTTCCCTGCAGGCTCAGACGGTAAAGAGTCCGCCTGTCAAAGCAGGAGACTGGGGTTCAATCCCTGGGTGGGGAAGATCCCCCGGGCAAGCGAATGGACAGGCACTCCGGTGTTCTTGCCTGGGAAATCCCAGAAACAGAGGAGCCTGGACGGCTATTATAGTCCATGGGGTCGCAACGAGTCAGACACACTTTCACTTACAGCAGTGGCAAGCGCCATGTACAAGACGTCTTTGCCACCTGAGACCCACCCTGGGCAGGGGGTGGCTCTCTGCCAGCCACACACACCCAGTTTCCTTTCCGTCCACCATTAAGTAAAGACCAACAGAGAAAGCAAAGGCAACCCACTCCGGTATTCCCGCCTGCAGAAGTCCATGGCAGAGGAGAACCTTGGCAGGCTGCGGTCCATGGGGTCGTAAAGAGTTGGACATGACTGAGCAAATTTCCCAGTAAGGACCAAAGAGTCACTTGTTCCAGGAGCTTCTGAATCTTTCATGGAAAATGTCGTGGACCTGAAGAAGGCTGCAGGATTCCAAGAATGTGTCTTGAACAGTGGGGCCCTCTGGCAGAGGCTTGGAGAAACCCCCATGGCAGGGATGGGACTTGCTGTGTGATGGCCACCCACCAGGAAGGCGGGCCAGCTCTCCATCCGCAAAAGACCCTCTTCTTCACCCAAACCCGTGAGCTCCAGGGCTCATGACACGTCAGGTCCAAACCCAGTGGGCTGAGAGGGTGATACACACCCCGACATCAAAGACCTCCCCGAGGTAAACCCTCGCGTTGATCATTTTTTTATAGATTGCAGATTAAAACCATGACATTTTTTTGGGGGGTGGGGCTGCATGGTATGTGGGATCTTAGTTCTCCAGGCAGGGATCAAACCTGAACTTGATATATTTGAAATAGAGTCTTAACCACTGGACCACCAGGGAAGTTTCATATTTGATATACTGGATAAATAAAATATATTCATAAAATTAAATTCACATCTTTCTTTTTACCTTTTAAATCAAAGCTTCAAATATCGACCTTGGTGCACATATCAATAACCTCAGATACGCAGATGACACCATCCTTATGGCAGAAAGCGAAGAAGAACTAGAGAGACTCCTGATGCAAGTGAAAGAGGAGAGTGAAAAAGTTGGCTTAAAGCTCAGCATTCAGAAAACTAAGATTATGGTATCCTGTCCCATCACTTCAAGGCAAATAGATGGGGAAACAGTGGAAATAGTGGCTGACTATTTTTTGGGGCTCCAAAATCACTGCAGATGGTGACTATGGCCATGAAATTAAAAGATGCTTACTCCTTGGAAGAAAAGTTATGACCAACCTAGACAGCCTATTAAAGAGCAGAGACATTGCTTCGCCAACAAAGGTCCATCCAGTCAAAGCTATGGTTTTTCCAGTAGTCATGTATGGATGTGAGAGTTGAACTATAAAGAAAGCCTAACACTGAAGAATTGATACTTTTGAACTGCAGTGTTGGGGAAGACTCTTGAGAGTCTTTTGGACTGAAAGGTGATCTAACCAGTCCATCCTAAAGGAAGTTAGTCCTGAATATTTATCGGAAGGATGGATACCGAAGATAAAACTCCAATACTTGGGCCACCTGATGCAAAGAACTGACTCACTAGAAAAGACCGTGATACTGGGAAAGATGGAGGGCAGGAGGAGAAGGGCATGATAGACGATGAGATGGCATCACCGACGCGATGGACGTGACTTTGAGAAAACTCCAGTTGGTAATGGACAGGGAGGCCTGGCGTGCTGCAGACCATGGAGTTGCAAAGAGTTGGACACAACTGAGTGACTGAGCTGAACTTAGTTTAACAGTGTTCTTTTCAAGTACATAGAGATTCCTCACCAGCTGAGCTTCCCTGTAGGAAATGAAATGTCACAGAATTTGAGGCTTTCCAGTATGATTTTCTTCACACAACAGAAAAGAAGCAAGTTTCAAAAATATGCTCTCCTTGCACATGAGTCTCCCAAGCTGGTGGGTTTAAGGGCATCCTCTGCGAGTCCCATCCCACCACCCCACCTCCTCTCTCAGTCCTGTCTTCTCCTCTCAAAGGCTACTGGGGAGTCTGCCCCCCGGGGGGCCACAAAGCCAGCAAGTTTCCCCTCTCCCTCCTGGGTGCAGTTCCCAGCGCAACTTCTGTCTCTGCATCCTTCTCAAAAATCTTCCTTCCTCCCATCATCGCCCAGTGATGCAGGACACCGGTGCGCGATTTCAGAGACGGAGGAGACCACGCACGCGAATGCATCCTCAGGCTGGCATTTGTTAAACAGAAAACGTCGGCATGCATATTTTAACAGGAATCAGTTTGGATCCCAAAATAGACATAGCGATGGGAAGGATACACTCAGGGGCCTCCTTTCTCTCCTGCTTTCAGCTCCAGAAAATGTGTGCAAGGCAGTTCTTGTTCTCTACCTAAATACATCTCCACCCCGCCCCCACCCGCCGGCTACATCTTCGGAGAAAGTGTTGGCATATCTCAGACTGCACAACTGACATTCGGGGAGGTGGGGGCGGTGCACACAGCGTCCTTGCGCTTTGCATCCTTGAAAAGGAATGAAATTTTGCCTGTTGGGCTCTGGAAACAGGGATTGCGCTTTGCGTCTGTGCGTTGGGCTGGGCGAGTGGAGAATACGGTGTGCGGCTCATGCCCCGCGTTGCCCAGACTGCCCCTTTGGCAGACCTGGGCGCGAGACGCTGGTCTCTTTCCTCCTCTTCCAGGGTCATGGGACACGCTGTCTCCTCCTGGTAAGTCGTTGAAACCCGCCTTCTTACTCAGCGTTGTATTTCCCCTGGAGCATAAAAATCACTGCTCAAGTTTCTAGTGGGGGCAATGGAAACTAACGAGGCAAACAAAACGGACTGGAAAATTAAGCTTGTGGGGAGTGCTCGATTTTTTTCTTTACCAGTCATGTACGCATGTGAGAGTTGCAAGGTAAAGACGGCTGAGCGCCAAAGAATTTGATGCTTTTGCAGTCTGGTGGTGGAGAAGGCTCTTGAGAGACCCTTGGACTGCAAGGAGATGCAACCCGTCCAACCTAAAGGAGATCAGTCCTGAATATTCATTGGAAGGACTGATGATGAAGCTGAAACTCCAATACCCTGGCCACGTGATGCGAAGAGCTGACTCATTACAAAAGACCCTGATGCTGGGAAAGATTGAGGGCAGGAGGAGAAGGGGATGACAGAGGATGAGATGGTCGGATGGCATCACCGACTCAATGCGCATGAGTTTGAGCAAGCTCCAGGAGTTGGTGATGGACAGGGAGGCCTGGCGTGCTGCAGTCCATGGGCTCGCAAAGAGTCGGACATGACTCAGTGACTGAACAGCAACAACTCTTCATAAATGAGGAACTGGTTTCAAAACAACCCAAGCCAATATGACATCGTTAGAGGGGGGCTGGGGCCCAGCCGTTTGGCCGGTCTTGACAGACGTCCCGTCACCAAGCCTCAGGTCTCAGATTCAAGTCCAAGGTGGAGAGACTGGAAAGGAAACGCCGCTTGCCGTACAAAGCGGCTTCTCTTGAGCAGTGGTCAGTTCCAGCAGGTGCTCCAGACGATCACAGGGGACCAGGCCGCACCCGATCCACATCTCTGCGGAGATCTAGTTCCACGTGAGTCTGCCGGATGAAAGCCCGCATTGTTTCCTAGACTTCTTGGGCCTCTGACAGACACATCTTAGAAACTCTTTTTTTTTTTTTTTTGCTTTCTCAAAGCACCAGCTCTTCCTGAACCAAACCTGAGTCTGTGTGCCTGCGGGCAGTGAGGGCGGTCCGCTGACCTGGGCTGTGGCGGGGGAACACTTAGTTCAGAGCGCCGCGTAAGGAGGGCAGGGCAACAGGTGCTCAAAAACCCAAACTCCCTGATGGGTTTCGGGAAGGCACTGCCCTTTGATTATTGATTGATTTTATTTTGTATTGGGGGTGTAGGCGAGGAACAGCGCTCTGATAGTTTCAGGAGGACAGCGAAGGGACTCACGGATATGTACTCATCAGGGACTCATGAGGGGACTCGTGTACATGTATCCACTCTCCCCGAAACTCCCCTCCCATCCAGGCTGCCACATGACATTGAGCAGAGTTCCCTGGGCTGTGCAGTGGGTCCTTGCTGGTTCTCCATGTTAAACACAGCCGTGTGTCCACGTCCGTCCCAGACTCCCTGACTGTCCCTTCCCCCATCCTTCCTCCCGGGAACCATCAGGTTATTACAGAGTATTGAACAGACTTCCCTGTGCTGGACAGCAGGTCCTTGCTGGTTATTCCTTTTAATTACAGCAGGGTATACACACCCATCCTAAACTTCCTAAGTATCCCTTCCCTCTCATCCTACCCACCCCCCGGCCCGGCAACCACAGACTTCTTCTCTAAGTCCGTGAGTCTCAGAAAAGCATCTTTAAAGGCCAGGTGAGGGAGGAAGGTTGTCTGGTGTGTGATCAGCTCATGCACACGATCAGCTCTGACTGGCTGTCAGTGCAGTAACAGTTTGGGGTCACAGGGGCGAACTTTTCAATCCTTAGGCTGCAGTAGGCCTAGGGGCTGTGGGCTCAAGGTCAGCAATTAGCTAGCTCTTTCATCTGGTGGGCGTGGGGGGTTTAGCATCTGTAGAGCAGCTCAGGAGTGCGTGTCAGGTCCTTTAGAGAGAAGCTAGATCGGAGGACACGGGAGGGTGTGTCTGTCCACAAAAGGCCCATATTGGTCTTGTTGGGTTACACAAACATGACGACTGAGCGACTCTCACCTTCACACGTTATTTGGTGAGAAAATCCTGACTCGCAGAAAACCCTCAGGGGGATCTGTTAGGTTAGTTCATTCACACACCTGCTGACACGTTGACCTGGAGTCGAAGGCGTGTCCTTCCAGGCAAGTACACAGCTGGCGATACAAATAGAAGCAAAGTGTCTAAAGTACATTTGTCTAAAAAGAAAAAAAAATCCCATTTTTTCCCCCTAAGAATCCACTGCTACAGAATAAAATGCAAGCCAGACACAGGATGAAGGAGGCTTGGTCAGTCTTGGTTGGCTAGCAGGTAGGGACATCGTCCTGAAGACCGAGTCCAAGTCTGAGGTCTACACCTTTCGTCTCTTGAAGCCTGTGGTCTACTGTGGGGCCCATGGGTGCCTGATCGCTCTCCGGCCTGTGGCAACCTCTGCGGCTCCCTCCATCCCAGACCTCCCCCCCCACACCGTCCTCCTGCCCCAGCCAGTTCAGAGGCTGGTTCTGTTGCATCTGAATTCTGAAGTGGCAGAATGGTGTGCTTTTCCTCTCTCTGACTGCAAAGCCAGAGATGCATCCTGGGAACCCTCACTGAATAATTAATCTTCCCTTTTAAATAATTCACAAGTCCTGGCCTGCATAATTGCCGGGGACCCAAGAATGAATTAGTTGCATGGCTTTTCTTTCTCCCTGTTTGCTTGGAGGAAGGGCTAGGCACTGCTGAGTGGAACAGAACCCTGAGCGGCCTCTAACTAAGCCATTATCTCAACAATGTCTGAGCACATAATGGTGAAAGGGTAGTCGCCATCATATTCCTGCTAGTGGGTGCAGAAAGCAGAGATTTTTACTTTCAACCGAAGCCCACGGTTCCTTTCCTGGCAGCCCGCTCATCCATTCTGGGGAGGATCAGGCCAACTATTGGTTCAGTTCAGTCACTCAGTCGTGTCCGACTCTTTGCAACCCAATGGACTGCAACACGCTAGGCTCCCCTGTCCATCACCAACTCCCGGAGTTGACCCAAACTCATTTCCATTCAGTCGGTGATGCCAGGCCAACTGTAGGTAAGTAAAATCAAAACACAACCCCAAACCCTCGGTTTACAAGGGCTGGCAAACTATAGACCATGGGTCAATGTGGCCCACCGTCCATTTTCACAAATAAAGTCTCATTGGCAACACCCACTCCGGTTCACAAACACGGAGTCTCTGGCTACTTTTGGCTTCAGTGGCAGAGTTGAGTGCTTGTGACAGAGACTGAAGGGAGAGCAAAGTCTGCACAAATTTATTCTCTGGCCCTTTGCAGAAAAAGTTTGCTGACCTCTGGTTTAGAACACCACTGAAGCCATCTGTCTCTCCTGAATTTAAGACAACTTTGCTAGGGTTGTCGACACTATGGAACCCCAGGGTTGAATAGGATTTCTTCTCACCTTATCAAGGGGAGGTGGGGAGGAGAAATAGAGACAAGAAGAGAGAACCCTGAAAATCCCTCACTGGGCTCTAGGCCTTGAATATTTGAGATGAGGACCTGGGCTCTTGGGCAGGAAGGGGGTGATGGGGGGTGGGAGACAGGGGGTGTGGGTAGGGGCGGGCTACACACACGCATAGATTTAAAGCATGAATTATGGTGCCTGGCATGGAGTAAATAGCAGGGTTCTTTGGTTGATTTGATCATTATAATGACTGTTTCCCCAAGGTGGACTTTATCTTTCAGTGATGAGTTTATCAGATAAACTACGATTTTCTCTGTACTTGTCGTTTGAACCAGAAATTACAACCTTCCCCACTTGTGGAGCTGGGAAAGCTCCACCTCTGTCAGCATGGCCCTAGAAATGGTCAAAATGCCAGAGGAGCAGGCTAGCTTTTTGAGCTGGTCAATGCTTGTCTCTCCATAGGCACTTGGGCCCTTCTCCATTGGCAGAAAGACAGCGTGCTTTGGAGCAAACAGAGCTATGTATATAAAAAGGAAATATTTCTAGTGCAGAATCCGTACTATCCTGTAGGATCCCACAGTAAGCCCCCCTCAAAGGGGGAGACAGAAGACGAGATGGTTGGATGTGTTACCGACTCAATGGACATGAGTTTGAGCAAACTCTGGGAGGTCGTGAAGGACAGGGAAGCCTGGCATGCTGCAGTCCATGGGGTCCCGAAGAGTCGGACACAACATAGCGACTGAACAGCAACCACCACAACAAAAGAAGTGAAGAGACGAGCAATAGGAAAAGAGAAAAATCACAGTCACACTGATCTTCTGAAAACAAACCCCATGGTACTACCTGCCCTCTGAGGAAAGTCGTGATAACTCGTGCATTGCATTCAAACTGGCCACTGGCGACACTCATTCACAATGTTGCACAACTTTCAGTTCTCTGTTTCCAGAACTTTTCCATGACCCTCAAAGACAGCCCTGAGCCCACTCAGCTGTGTCTCTTGCCTGCTTTCTGTCTCCATGGATCTGCCAAATCTGGATCATTCAGTTAAGCAGAATCACACAGTATGGTTTTGTGGCTGGCTTCTTTGGCTTAGCATACTATTTTCAAGGTTTCATCCACACTACAGCATGGATCAGGACTTCACTCCTTTTTCTAAAATTTATTTTGTTATTTTTTAATATTTTGGCTGCAGCGTGTGGCATGTGGGATCTTAGTTCCCTGATGAGGGATCAAACCCGGGCCCCATGCATTGGAAGCGAGGAGTCTTAGCCACTAGACTGCCAGTGAAGTCCCTTCACTTCTTTTTACCCTGGAATAATATTTCACTAGGCTTCCCTGGTAGGTCAGATGGTAAAGGATCTGCCTGCAATGCAGGAGACCAGGGTTCGATCCCTGGGTGGGGAAGATCCCCTGGAGCAGGGCATGGAAACCCACTCCAGTATTCTTGCCTGGAGAATCCCATGGTCAGAGGAGGCTGGCGGGCTACAGTTCAGAGGGTCACACAGAGTTAGATACGACTGAAGCAACTTAGCACACGCAATATTTCGTTTTAATACCATACTCTATTTATCCATTCACCTGTTGGGACTTTTGGGTTGTTTCCAATTTGGGGTTATTGTACAAAGTGCATGTATGCGTATTTCATATTTTTCCAGTAGTCACGCATGGATGTGAGAGTTGGACTATAAAGAAAGCCGAGCACTGAAGAATTGATGCTTTTGAACTGTGGTGTCAGAAAAGGCTCTTGAGAATCCCCTGGACTTCAAGGGGATCCAACCAGCCCATCCTAACGGAGATCAGTCCTGGGTGTTCATTGGAAGGACTGATGCTGAAGCTGAAAGTCCAGTACTTTGGCCACCTCATGTGAAGAGTTGACTCATTGGAAAAGACCCTGATGCTGGGATGGATTGGGGGCAGGAGGAGAAGGGGACGACAGAGGATGAGATGGCTGGATGGCATCACCGACTCAATGGACATGAGTTTGAGTAAACTCCAGGAGTGGGTGATGGACAGGGAGGCCTGGAGTGCTGCGGTTCATGGGGTCACAAAGAGTCAGACACGACTGAGAGGCTGAACTGCACATATTCGAGCACCTATGTTCAGTTCTTTGGGTACATACCCAGGAGGATAATTGCTGGGTCACATGAGAAATGTAAAAATATGTATTTTCTTGGCTGAGCACCCCCCCGACCCCGGGGAACCAAACTCACATACCCTGCCTTGGAAACGTAGAGTATTAACCACTGGGAAGTCTGGAGAATCTTATATTTAAGTTACCGAATTGTATATTTAAGTGACTGAGGCACCATGAACATCTTTCCCACTGTGGCTGTACCATTTTACGTCCCCACTCATGTTCCTTCATCAGCCCGAAGGAATGGCTTCCCACTCCCTCCTACGGTGTCCTCTGCTCACTGTGGTCTTTCCCACCACACGCTGCTCACTTGTCCTGTGTGCTCACGTCTCCCACTAGAGCCCTCCTGTCTTTCCACTTGTTTAACCAGTTCCCCCGCCCAGACTTTCCCCGCAAAGCCCTCAAGTTCTAGACGGATGGCTCTGATGCCTTTGCCATCACAGCCCTCACCGCACTGTCAGGGAGGTGCAAGTCCCTCAGTCGTGTCCGACTCATTGTGACCCCACGCGCTACACAGGCCGTGGGATTCTCCAGGCCAGAACACTGGAGTGGGTGGCCTTTCCCTTCTCCAGGGGATCTTCCCAACCCAGGGATCGAACCCAGGTCTCCTGCATTGCAGGCAGATTCTTTACCAGCTGAGCCACAAGGGAAGCCCAAGAATACTGGAGTGGGGTAGCCTATCCCTTCTCCAAGGGGAACTTCCCGACCCAGGAATCGAACTGGGGTCTCCTACGCTGCAGGAGAATTCTTTACCCACTGAGCTGTCAGGGAAGCTCCTTTCTATTTGGTGAGTGTCACCCGCTAAATATTAATAATATCCTCCAGGCAGGCAGGGGGAACATCTGTCCTACTCGGGACCTTACACTCACTTCTCAGCACAGTTAGGTATTTGAACAACATTAAATTCCAAGTGTCACCCATGACAAGCTCAAGACTGACAATGGTGATGAAGGGATCTAACACACATTTCATCCTGTTAGCTCTGAGTTGGTTTTTAGCCTCTCCCTGTCCCGCATCCTCATTTCTGTGTACCCATTGTCTTCACGTGTCTCAGTGGCTCTCAGTCTTGGGATGGGGTCCTTAGAAGCCATTTGTACTGAGGTAAGGGGCTCTGGTTCGAGACATAACCACTGAAATCTGCTCATAAAGAATCCGCCTGCAATGGGGGATAGATACCTGGTTTGATCCCTGGGCTGGGAAGATCCCCTGGAGGAGGGAACTGCTACCCACGCCAGTATTCTGGCCTGAAGAATTCCATGGAGTATATAGTCTATGGGGTCGCAAAGAGTTGGACACGCCTGAGCGACTTTCACTTTCACTTTTCACTTAAAACTGCAATGTTGTTAGATGGGTGCTTGTTAAGAATTAGATTCCTGTTGCTTCTGATTTACTCTTTTCCCACAGTGTTGAACAAGCTGCCTTTATGATGCCAGTGAGTAATCCAAAAGCAGTTATTGTTCAGTGAAACAAGTGTTGTTCAACGTTTGCATGCAAAGGAAACTTAAAAGAAGAAGTCATTTGGCCTGCAATGAAATACCACGTCCTAGGGGCTTCTCCTGGAGAAGGAAATGGCAACCCACTCCAGTGTTCTTGCCTGGAGAATCCCAGGGATGGCGGAGCCTGGTGGGCTGCCATCTATGGGGTCGCACAGAGTCGGACACGACTGAAGCGACTCAGCAGCAGCAGCAGGGGCTTCTCCGATGGTCCAGGGAATTAAGACTCTGGGCTCCCAAAGCAAGGGGTATAGATCTGATCCTTGGTGGCTCAGATGGTAAGGAATCTGCCTTGGTAAGGAATCTGCCTACAATGCAGGGGACCCGGGTTCGATTCCTGGGTCGGGAAGATCCCCTCAGGCAGGGAATGGCAACCCACTCCAGTATTCTTGTCTGAAGAATCCCATGGACAGAGGAGCCTGGTGGGCTACAGTCCACGGGATCGCAAAGAGTCGGACGTGACTGAGGGACTAACCTTTTCACTTTTTCTTTTGGGGAACTAAGATCTCACATGATGCATAGCTGGATAAAAAAAGAAAGAAAGAAATACCGTATTGTAGAACGGCTCTTGTCATCTTCCATGCAGAAGAAAGGCAAGGATGAGGAACCACCAGAATTCTCACACACTGACGGTGGGCATTTAAAATAACACAGCTTCTTTGGAAAGCCAATAGGAGGTTTGTAAGAAATTTCAGCATGCATCCATTCTATGCCCAACACTTTCACGCAGAGGTAGTTACATAAGACAAATCTGACTATGTCTACATCAGCCTTGTGCAAGAATGTTTGCAGCTGATTTATTTACAGTCACCAAAAACAGGAAACAGTCCAGGCATCTTTCAGTAGGAAAACCTCTAAATGAGCAATGACCTCACTTTAGAATGCCTCCCAAGTGGCGCAGTGGTAAAGAAGCTGCCTGCTCATGCAGGAGATGCTGAGGACACAGGTTCAATCCCTGGGCCGGGAAGATCCCCTGGAGGAGGAACTGGCAACCCACTCCAGCAGGCTACAGTTTGTGGGGTTGCAAGAGTCGGACCCAACTGAGCATGCATACACATCCATAGAATGGAATACTACTCAGCCCTAAAAAGGAAAGAGTGATCGATATATGCAACAACATACAAGGATAAATTTCTGAAACATTTTGCTGAGTAGAAGAAGCCAGTCACGAAAGAGTACGTACTAGATGATTCGGGACATTCTATGAGAGATAGATCTAATTTTTAGTGACAGAAGGCAGCTCAGTGGTTGCCTCTGGGTAGAGAGGAGATTAACGAGGAAGAGTGACAGGGAATTACCTGACGATGGAAATTTTTGTTTTTTGATGGTAGCTTGAGTTACACAGGCACGTGTATCACCAAAACTGATCAAACGGAACATTGAGGCTTATGCATGCCAGTCTGTGAAAACTAGATTTCCACCTTAAAACTGTAAAATAAAAGTCACCTTGCTACTTGTAAATAAAAAGATGACATATGGGGCGCGGGTTTCCCTGGTGGTCTAGTGGTTAAGAATTCGCCTTGTGATGCAAGGGACACTGAGTCGATTCCAGGTCCCAGGAGCCCACATGCTGGAACTACTGGAGCTTGTGAGCCTAGACCCCACACTCTGCAATAAGAGAAGTCATTGCTATGAGAAGCCCACACATCGCAAAGAAGAGTATCCCCGCCCCCCACCACTCAACACAACTAGAAAGCCTCGCACAGCAAGGAAGACCCACTATAGCAAAATAAATAAATAAATAAATAAACCTTAAGAAAAGATGATGTGTGTAAATACCTGCTTTTTTTTTTTAAATGGTTAGGTCTATGAAACAATTTTGGGGTTTCCCTGAGCCAACAAATTTGGTGGCTCAGAAGGTAAAGAAATCTGCCTGCACTGTGGGAGACCTGGGTTTGATCCCTGGGTGGGGAAGATCCCCTGGAGAAGGGCATGGCATGCCACTCTAGCATTTTTTGCCTGGAGAATCTCCATGGACAGAGGAGCCCGGTGGGCTACAGTCCATGGGGTCACAAAGAGTCAGACAGGACTGAGTGACTAACACGTTTTCTATGGAACAGTTTAATCACACAGGATCTGTGACCATATTTTAGGTGGTGGTATTTGGTGGCATTCTTTGCTTTCTACTCTACAGTCATTTAATTTTTTTTTTTTAAATGATGCCTATGAGACAGGGTGCTCGGGGCTGGAGCACTGGGATAACCCTGAGGGATGGGATGGGGAGGTAGGTGGGAGGGGGTTCAGGATGGGGAACGCATGTACACCCATGGCTGATTCATGTCAATGTATGGCAAAACCACTACAATACTGTAAAGTTATTAGCCTCCAATTAAAAAAAATTTTTAAAAAGATGTCTAAAAGTTAGATTTTTTTTCACCGTTGAAAATAATGCTGTATTTGAATAATTTTCAGACCCTCACTCTTGAATGCTCATTTTAAAAAAAAAACAAAAAACCCTTTGAGGTATTTGTATGTGAGCTTTTGCTGTTTTGATCAACGGCTGTGAAATTTAACGGCTTAAAAAAGACACTGTTAATCTTGCTCGTGGTTCTTGGGCCAGCAATCTGGATTTGGGCTGAGGCAGGTGCTTCTTCTGGCCTTGCTGGGCTCAGTGGTGCGGAGCGGTTACCTTCCTGCTTGTAAAAAGACTGAGTTAGCCACGCGTGCCATCAGCAGCTGTAATATCTGAAGAAGGGGCTAAGGTTGTGGAGATCCCAAACAGGCATGACCAGCAGGCAGAAGCAAGTTCATTACACTGTCTTCCACAACCCCACTCTTGCCATCTTGAAAAGGCCTGCCTTCTCAGTTTGCTTCTTCTGTGGAGTAGGGCTGGAGATCCTCCCGACAGTAGAAGCCAGCTGGTTTGTCCTCCCTGGTACTAAAGTAGCTGCCATATGACCCAGCAATCCCACTTCTGGGGATACACACCAAGGAAACCAGATCTGAAAAAGACACGTGCACCCCAATGTTCATCACAGCATTGTTTATCATAGCCAGGACATGGAAGCAACCTAGATGCCCATCAGCAGACGAATGGATAAGGAAGCCGTGGTACATATACACCATGGAATATTACTCAGCCATTAAAAAGAATTCATTTGAATCAATTCTAATGAGATGGATGAAACTGGAGCCCATTATACAGAGTGAAGTAAGCCAGAAAGATAAAGACCATTACAATATACTAACACATATATATGGAATTTAGAAAGATGTTAATGATAACCCTATATGCAGAACAGAAAAAAAAAGACACAGATTTATAGAACAGTCTTTTAGACTCTGTGGGAGAAGGCGAGGGTGGGATGTTTCAAGAGAACAGCATCGAAACATGTATATTATCTAGGGTGAAACATATCACCGGCCCAGGTTGGATGCATGAGACAAGCGCTCGGACCTGGTGCACTGGGAAAACCTAGAGGGAGCGGGTGGAGAGGGAGGTGGGAGGGGGTATCGGGATGAGGAACACATGTAAACCCACGGCTGTTTCATTTCAATGTATGGCAAAATTCACTACAAATAAAAAAAAAAAAAAAACTAAAGTAGCAGAAAAGCAAGCTTGATGTATTTTTGAAAATATGCAAGAAACTCCCTGTGAAGATGCAAGCCAAAAGCTAACAGGGATGCTGTTCAGTCACCAAGTTGTCTCCGACTCTTTGCGACCCCATGGACGGCAGCACGCCAGGCTTCCCTGTCCTTCACCATCACCCGGAGTTTGCCCAAGTTCACATCCATCGAGTTGGTGATGCCATCCAACCATCTCATCCTCTGTCATCCCCTTCTCCTCCTACCTTTGATCTTTCCCAATTCAGGGTCTTTTCCAAACGCGGCTGAAGCTTAAGACGATGCTATAACAGAAAAAGAGCAATCCAATGTGCATTTTTTGTGTACGTTCTGGTTTGATCATCAGAGAACCAAGAAGAACAGACAGATTAAATGGTTGATGAACCATCATTGCCGATTTCAGGCTTTAAGAAGTCACAGTGGGAAGGAAACTGTGATGTTTCCTTGTTAAAAACAGAAGTATTATCTACCTGAATGCTTAGAAGAAAAGGACAATTAGAAGCAGATGTAAGCATCTTTTAACATCTAGTTGGTTTATTTTTATCATTTACCTACTATATGTAATACTGACTTTCCCATCTATTAAGTAGAAGCAAATTATGTTAAAATAGAAATCTATCTAAGACTAGGAGCGATAATAAAAAAGTCATTTCAACCTTGCACATGTGTATTAAGTTTTAATGTCAACAGCTAAGAATCTTGTTCCTTGGAAGAAAAGCTACGACCAACCTAGACAGCATATTAAAATGCAGAGACATTATTTTGCCAACAAAGGTCCATCTAGTCAAAGCTATGGTTTTTCCAGTAGTCGTGTATGGATATGAGAGTTGGACCATAAAGAAAGCTGAGCACTGAAGAATTGATGCTGTTGAACTGTGGTGCTGGAGAAGACTCTTGAGAGTCTCTTGGACTGCAAGGAGATCCAACCAGTCCATCCTAAAGGAAATAAGACCTGAACATTCATTGGAAGGACTAATGTTGAAGCTGAAACTCCAATCTTTTGGCCACCTGATGTGAAGAGCTCTTTGGAAAAACCCTGATGCTGGGAAAGATTGAAGGTGGGAGGAGAAGGGGCCGACAGAGGATGAGATGGCTGGATGGCATCACCGACTCAATGGACATGGGTTTGAGCAAAGAGTCAAATACGACATGGGGTCGCAAAGAGTCGGATACTACTGAGCAACTGAACAACAGTAATCTGACATTCAAATTTCACTTGTACTTACAGAAAGAAATTTTCTCTTTGGGGGCAGGGCACCGTTTTTTTTTTTTTTCCAGTGCCTATTAATAGGTAAGAATCTCAGGAAAATGGTTCTTCCGAAAGACATTTATCCTAAAAAAGCTGTAATGGACACTCATGTAGCAGGGTGTGAATATTCCTTCTCCACGGGGGCAATGATGCAGACACAGGAACCAACAAGGAGAAATAAAGATGGTGCCGTCCCTGCCCCCACTGAGAATCAATACTTAATCTTTTCTGCTTGAGAAGTCTGATCCAGTTAGGTAATTGAGACTGTCATGTGGGGTCCTATGAGTTTCCTATTTTCGTCGCTTTTTTTTTCCATAAAGATATTATTTTCTGAAGGGTTGGATTTCTGAATTGTAGAGCAATTGATTTAGCTTTCACAAATGTTACATTTATGAGTCAAATAGAAAAAAAACCCACAAAACCTTAGTTATATCTTTTTTTGCCTTTTCACAGGGGATGACAGAGGATGAGATAGTTGGATGGTGTCACTGACTCTATGGACATGAGTTTGAGCAAGCTCCTGGAGTTGGTGATGGACAGGGAAACCTGGTGTCCTGCAGTCCATGGAGTCTCAAAGATTCAGACAAGACTGAACGACTGAACTGAATAGAATTTTATCTACTTTGGGGCCTGAATTTCACCATCAAGAGTCCCTAGGTGCTTGTTAGAACTGCACCCTCTCTTTAGACCATGGCCAAGAACAGTCTGTGAACTCCCATGACCATCAGCTAAAAAGTCCAAGCTCTGTCTGGCTGCATTGTCGTTACTGAAAAAATTTTAGTTGATTTGAGTCTTCATCTATAATTTTTCCAGTAGTTATATACAGATGTGAGAATTGGACCATAAAGAAGGTTGAGTGCTGAAGAACTGATGCTTTCAAACTGTAGTGCTGGAGAAGACTTTTGAGAGTCTTTTGGACAGCAAGGAAATCAAACCAGTCAATCCTAAAGGAAATCAACAGTGACTATTCACTGGAAGGACGGATGCTAAAGCTGAAGTTCCAATACTTTGGCCACCTGATACACAGAGCCAACTCATTGTAAAAGACCCTGATGCTGGGAAAGATTGAGGGCAGGGGAAAGAGACAATAGAGGATGAGATGGTTGGATGTCGTCATTGAAACAATGGACGTGAGTTTGAGCAAGCTTCGGGAGATGGTGAAAGACAGGGAAGCCTGGCGTGCTGCAGTCCTTGAGGTCTCAAAGACTGGAACAAAACTTAGCAACTGAACAACAATGAAAAGTCCCCTTCATGCCTACAGTTGGGCTCCAAGTCGGATAACTATCTAGATCTGGGTTTCTGCAAAGCAGACCCCGAGGCAGGGTCTGAGTGCAGGCAACAGGCTGATATGTGAGCAAAGCTGGGAGGCAGCTTGGCAGACTGAGGAAATGAGAAAGGGAAGTGAAGGCAGACAGTGAAGGAAGCCTCACCAAGCCTGTGAGTGTGAGCGCCATGGGCAGAGGGGGCCCCATTTCCCTCGGGCCCTGAGGGAGCTGGTATAGCTCTGTACCTCAGAAGCTCTCCGTGTTCCAGAGGAGGGAGCTGGGATATTTATACTCTGGCTCCCAGAGTTGTGTGCTGAGCCCTGCTTTCGGGAGCCAGGCACCAGTGACATCCCCCCCCCCCCCCCCCCCCCCCCCCCGGCATGACAAGTAAAAATGTCTCTAGACGGGGCCCGATGTTCCCTATGGGTAAAATCACCCGGTTTGAGAACTCGACCACAGAAGGAGGTGAGAATGGACTTTGACACGCAGCTCAACACCATCCCTTGCCTGAAAGATGGGTTCCTTCCCATCTGACACCCCTCTAGTCTCGATGGGAGCCTTTGTGCAATGTTTTGCAGCCATTTCTGACCTTGTCAGCTCCACGTCTGGGGCACCCTCTTGGAGACTCTGTGAACTACTTATTACTCCCTAAGAAATTCACTTTTCTGTTTAAACTAGCCAGAGTGAAGGCCTATTGTTCACAACTAAGAACCCAGGCTGATACAATCGGCCTCATTAAGATTCACCCACGATCCCCTTCTAAAACCTAGGTCTTTTGTTCTTCAGGTTCAGAAGTCAGGCAGATATTCCAGGAAGAGCTCACAAAGGCCGATTCCCATGCCTGAGACCCATGAAAACATGTCAATTTCCACGTTGAACGTTTAGGTTCAATGCTGTCTCCATTATCTTTTTTTTCCCCTCCCCCTTTCAGGACTAGTTGAGAAAGTTTGTAGGAATCAAAATTCCATCTGAGCTTTACACATTTATGCTTTTTGTTCTCTGGATTCCAAACACAGTTCACCCTAACCCTCTCCACTTCCGTCGTTGTCCTTTTTCCCCACTGGAGTGATTCCTGTATTTTTAACTCTCCCGAGCATCTTCTGTCTCCTTTTTCTTCTGACCCAATGTCTTTCCCACCTAATCTTTTTTTTTTTTAAGTGAACTTATTTAATTATTTGGCTGCTCCAGGTCTTAGTTGTGGCATTCAGACCCTCATTGCAGCATGCAAGCTGTTTACCTGCTGCATGTGGAATCTAGTTCCCTGACCAGGGATTGAACTCAGACCCCCTGCATCGGGAGTGTGATGTCTTAGCCACGGGACCCCCAGGGAACTCCCTCTTCTGGACTGAAGTCTTATCCTCTTTTCCTCTCCTGTTATCACTCTCTCTTTCTTCATCTGTCCAGGTCTCCCCTAAAACCTCTGCTACCCATCCTGAGGGTTAGGTTAGAGGCTCCCTGTGTTTCCAGGCTTTGCACCTTGGACCCCTCCACCACTTGGCTCCTCTGATGATGTCTGCGGCATCAGTGATGATCACTTGCATGCCGAGGTGGAGATATCTGGCCCTGTACCTAGGTGGAGGGCCTGGCAGTCATATGAATGGGACCCCTGTGTTCATAGAGAGCCCAGCTTGCCTCAGGGCTCCACCAGCTTCAAAGAAACTGTCCTATGTTTTCAGCAGCCCTCCCCCACCCTGCCTCCCAGCCTGTGACAACCTGCCCCATTCTCTTCATCTCTCTTCGGAACTGTTCCTGTGACTCATTCCTCTTGTGGGAGACAAAAGGGAGCCCTTGACTCCAGTAAAGGTTCAAAACAAACAAACAGAAATAACAAATCACAGATTCCCAAGCAGGTGGGAGGAGGTGAAGCGCAGGCGGCATTTTCCCACTATTGTGTGTGCGAGCTTGCACAGTCGTGTCCAACACTCTGTGACCCCATGGACTATCGTAGCCCGCCAGGCTCCTCTCTGTCCCTGGGATTCTCCAGGCAGGAATACTGGTGTGAGTTGCCATTTCCTTCTCTGGGTTGGGGGGGGGAGGGTCTTCCCAGTTCAAAGATTGAACTCACATCTCCTTTGACTCGTGGATTCTTTACCGTCTGAGCCACCAGGGAAGCCCCCCAAAATGAAAGCTGTTATTTGCTCAGTCATGTCCGACTCTTTGCAACCCCATGTTGCAACCCCATGTTGCAAAGTCATGTCCAACTCTTTGCAACTGTAGCTGCCAGGCTCCTCTGTGCTTGGGAATCACAAAGGGATTAATAAATTTGCATAAAGCCAGAGAGGAAGTGGCAGCTTGGGACAAGAACCCCATTGGTGTGGCCCAAGAGCCGACATGACCCAGCCTATGTCACAGCAGTATCCTATGCCTATCACAGCTTGCCAGTGCACCCCACTGTCTGCGGCCTTGTACTGCCTGCAGTAGCAAGACTCAAGATAGTCACCGATGATCCTTGCCTCCTGGGGTTCACACCCTTGCCTCACCTCTTCCCTCATTGATATGGCTGCCCTCCATGGCCAACAAAATACTGAGAAAGTGATGGTGTGTGACTTTGGAGGGCTGGGTCATGACAAACATTCCTGGGTCCTCTTTGGAGTCTTGGGCCGTGCTCAAGCTGTCCTGTTGGGGTCCACTTTGGAGTCTTGGGTCGCTTACTCTAGGGGAGCCAGCCGCCATGCTGTGAGGAAGCTCAAGCTGTCCTGTTGGGGTCCTCTTTGGAGTCTTGGATTGGTTACTCTAGGGGAGCCAGCCACCATGTTGTGAGGAAGCTCAAGCTGTCCTGGTGGGGTCCTATTTGGAGTCTTGGATTGGTTACTCTAGGGGAGCCAGCCACCATGTTGTGAGGAAGCTCAAGCTGTCCTGGTGGGGTCCTATTTGGAGTCTTGGGTCTCTCACTCTAGGGGAGCCAGC
>CM035303.1:127379234-127408173 GCA_020226075.1 Hydropotes inermis
TGCCATGTTGTGAGGAAGCTCAATCTGTCCTGTTGGGGTCCTGTTTGAGGTCTTGGGCCACTCAATCTAAGGAAGTCAGCTACCATGTTGTGAAGAAGCTCAAGCTGTCCTATTGGGGTCCCCTTTGGAGTCATGGGTCACTCACTCTAGGGGAGACAGGTGCCATGTTGTGAGGAAGCTCAATCTGTCCTGTTGGGGTCCTGTTTGAGGTCTTGGGCCACTCAATCTAAGGAAGTCAGCTACCATGTTGTGAAGAAGCTCGAGCTGTCCTATTGGGGTCCCCTTTGGAGTCATGGGTCACTCACTCTAGGGGAGACAGGTGCCATGTTGTGAGGAAGCTCAACCTGTCCTGTTGGGGTCCTCTTTGGAGTCTTGGATTGGTCACTCTAGGGGAACCAGCCACCATGTTGTGAGGAAGCTCAAGCTGTCCTATTGGAGTCCCCTTTGGAGTCTTGGGTCACTCACTCTAGGGGAGCCAGCTGCCATGCTGTGAGGAAGCTCAAGCTGTCCTGTTGGGGTCCCGTTTGGAGTCTTGGGTCACTCAATCTAAGGGAGCCAGCTGCCATGTTGTGAGGAAGCTCAAGCTGTCCTGTCGGGGTCCCCTTTGGAGTCTTGGGTCACTCACTCTAGGGGAGCCAGCCACCATGTTGTGAGGAAGCTCAAGCTGTCCTTTGCAGAAGGACTGTGGAAACATCACGTGGAGAGGAACTGAGACACCATGTGGAGGGACCCTTCCAGGCTCAAGTCTTTAGATGCTGTGTTCCTGTCTCTAAGTCTTCCCACAGAAGGCCAAACACCATGCATTCAGGACAAGATGTCCCTTCTGTGCCCTGTCTGCATTCCTGACCCTAAGGAACTCTGACATGTAATAAATGTTTATGACTGTATCTCACTGGATTAGGGAAGGACTTATTACGCAGCAATACATAATTAATGCACAGCCTTTCCTGAGGACTGGAGACATCACCCCACACCCAGTTTGATGTTCTGTTCAGTCGCTCAGTCGTGTCCGACTCTTTGTGACCCCATGGACTGAAGGACACCAGGCTTCCCTGTCCTTCCCTATCTCCCAGAGTTGGCTCAAACTCATGTGCATTGAGTCAGTGATGCCATCCAACCATCTCATCCTCTGTCATCCCCTTCTCCTCCTGCCCTCAATCTTTTCCAGCATCAGGGTCTTTTCCAATGAATCGACTCTTCCTATCAGGTGGCCAAAGTATTGGAGTTTCAGCTTCGGCATCAGTCCTTCCAGTGAATAGGTGGCTGATGAAAGGACTCACATGCTGGGTGCTAGCTGGCTGGTGGCTAACATGAAATAAACAGGGAATCTTGAAAGGTTATCTATGGCTAAAGACACAGAAGGTTTCACAGCCCCAGTTAGTCACAGAGTCGCAACACTTTGGAGAGTGTCTCCAGTGGAAGACGTGATGACTTCCTCCTTGAATACCTTCCTCTTCAGATTGTCCCCCAATCTATGAGACGAGTCATCAACAACTCCCTTCCTACACACGGTTTCCTCATCTGTGAGATGTACTTCCCACACTCAGAGATAGTTCTGATTCACTCATCTGCGTTGCCTACAAATAAACTTTTTGGGTTCCCTTTTCCATTTTAGTCTGTCCTTCGCTTCGAAGTAAATCTGTTCCCGAGTGGCTTCTGGACATGTCCGTAACTTAAAAGACAGTCCTTGTCATGGCAGTAAACTAAAGGCAACATGGAAGTCAGAAGACACTCGCTCTCCCCCAGGTCCCCTCTGCAACAGTCAAAATGAATAGAAAAACCCCACTGGCTTTTTATAATATGTTACATAGTAAACCAACGACTGAGCATGCGAGCTCAGTCCTGTCCGACTCTTTGAGACCCCACAGATTGCAGCCTGGGCCAGGCTCCTCTGTCCATGGGATTCTCTAGGCAAGAGTACTGGAGTGGATTGCCGTGCCCTCCTCCAGGGAATCTTCCCGACCCAGGGATTCAACCCATGTCTCTCGAGTCACCTGCATTGGCAGGCAGGTCCTTTACCAGCTGAACCACCAGGGAAGCCAAGTAGACCAATGCCAGCTCAGAAATGTGGAAACCTGACCACCTTGGCAAGGATTGTGGCAGCTGGGGAAGCAGACAATTCTAAATATAACGATTGAAAGAACTCAGCACTCGAATCGCTCTCTCCACTTACCTCTGTCTCCCAGAGATCATTCCAATACGTCGTTGTCAGGAACAATTTGAGACAAGTGCTAGGTACATTCAGCAAGAAAGTTCCCCTCGGAACCATTTGGAAGCTGGGATTGCTAAGTGGTCCAGGGACACGCTGAAAGGTGATTTCCTTGATTCAAGTGATTGGAGTGGGGAAAGGTCATTCATGGCCACATCAGCAGTGAGACGAGTCAGGGGTTTGACAGCTTCTGGAAGAAACATTTTAAAGCAAAATACCCTCCTGCCTGTGACTTCCTTGGCCTTGAAGGCTCAGAAAGGGTGTGTTGTTGTGCAGTCGCTGAGATGGGTCTGACTCTTTGTGACTCCATGGTCTGCAGCATGCCAGGCTTCCCTGGTCCATCACCATCTCCTGGAGCTTGCTCAGACTACTGTCCATTGAGTTGGTGATGCCTTCCAACCCTCTCATCCTCTGTCGCCCCCTTCTCCTCCTGCCTGCAGTCTTTCCCAGCATCAGGGTCTTTCCCAGTGAGTTGGCTCTTCAAATTCAGGTGGCCAAAGGATTGGAGTTTCAGCTTCAGTATCAGTCCAATTAAATTCAAGAGGTCTCCGGGGTTTGCAGGTGAGAAAACCAAACTGAAAATGTTCAGATCGGACTTGAAATATTTGAAAAGAAGTACACAGATGTATGGCTTCCCTCATAGCTCAGTCAGTAAAGAATCAGCCTGCAATGCAGGAGACCCAGGTTCGATTCCTGGCTCGGGAAGATCCCCTGGAGTAGGAAATGGCAACCCACTCCAGTATTCTTGCCTGGACAATCCCCTGGACAGAGGAGCCTGGCGGGCTACAGTCCACGGGGTCGCAAGAGTTGGACACGACTTAGCAACTGAACCGCCACCACATAGCCATATGGGTAATATTCTGGCATGTTATTTTAGCAACCGCTTGAATACTAAGCCCTTGCCCCATAATCACATCACGAGTTTACGCTCACCGACAGTCACTATGGACTAAGCTTTTCTCATTCCCTGCCTCACCTAGTTCTTACCGCTACCAGAAGGCAGAGAAAAGCGCATATGTGCTCCCAGGAGGATGACAGAACCTGCCCAGGACTACACGAGCCCTAAAAGGTGAAGCTGGGGTCACCCTGAGGACGGCCCACCTCCAGACCCGACTTCTTCCCCCGCCTTATGCTGCCTCTTACATAGGCGTAGACTTCTGCATATTTGCACAAGGCCTTCAAATACATAACAGTAAAGGCCTCTGAACTTCATGCAATGAGTCACCTGCCAACTAGAATTTCTACCTTTTTCTGACAGTTTTATTCCCAATACAGTTTATTCCAAATAGTCTCCAAGAGGGTCAGTTGTTCAGTCGTGTCTGACTCTTGGCCACCCCATGGACTGTAGTCCGCCAGGCTCCTCTGTCCGTGGGATTCTCCAGGCAAGAGTACTGGAGTGGGTTGCCATTTCCTTCTCCAGGGGAAATCTTCCTGACCCAGGGATCGAACCCTGCTCTCCGGCATTCCAGGCAGACTCTTTACTGTTTGAACCACCACGGAAGCAAGCTCCCATTTATTCTTCAAAACCCAGTTTGGATATCACCACCTAGCACAAACCTTCCCCGCACACCAGCCCTTCCCTTTTCATCCTGCACCTCACCTTTATCCTCATCACTGAGCTTCTTTGTATTTCTGTGCTTGTGTGAGCTCCTTTAGGGAGGAGCTAATTAGAAAAGACCCTGATGCTTGCACAGATTGAAGGCAGGAGGAGAAGGGGATGACAGAGGATGAGACGGTTGGATGGCATCACAGACTCAATGGACGTGAGTCTGAGCAAGCTCCAGGAGATGGTGAAGGGACAGAGAAGCCTGGCGTGCTGCAGTCCATGGGGTGGCAAAGAGTCGGACACAACTTAGCGACTGAACACAGTATCGCTTTACTTTTGCTGGCCGGCTGGAAACTTCATCATAAAAAACTCTCGACCCGAGGAGGTTTCATTAGTATGCAGCAAAATGCACAGGTGTTAGGTGTGCTGTTGGCTGGGTTTTGACACCTTTGCACCCAGAATCCTGGTTGAGGACATTTCCAGCACCCCTTCGGCTCCTTCAGGCAACCGCAGATGGGACGCTGTTAAAAACCGCGTGTTGTGAAAACACGTCAGACCCAGCCCTGATCCATTTCTGTGTGTCTTCCTTCTTGCAGTTCAGCCTGGTGGCTGGTTATCTTAGAGCCTCCGTGTCCCACCTTTTCGCCTCCATCCTCAACCTGTGGTTCCTGCTCTAGCCAACTTGAGGGGTGCTCCCCATCCCGCTCAAACAGGCAACCAGTCAATAAAGGCTGTTTCATGGAATTTAAAAATGCTGGAGGTGGGAGTAGGGGTGGCAATCGGAGGATAAGAGCTCAAAATCATCAGTAAATCCTTGTGGTGAAATGCCTGAAAATGAAGTTCACTCTATCCTAGGATGAGGATGGAATTAGGACCACCAAGTTCGCATGAAGGGAAGGAAGAGACTGCTCTTGGACCTGAAGGAAGCGCTGTTTCACTTGGAACGTGATGAACGGATGCAAAGGCGTGGCAGAGAGGGAGACCTGGCGACAAGCACCAGAGCATGCTAGGACGGAAGGAGTCAAGTGTCCTGGGGGCCCTCGCGTTTCCGGGGAAGCTGTTGAAAGGCCGGTTGCTTCTGCCACAACAAAATGGAAAGACAAGATGAAATGGATGCTTCTTTCTTTGCCTCTTAACATGCTTCCATCAATCCGGGTGTATGGAAACGGGATATTTGACAAGGCGTAAAACCGGAGACGACTCTGCTCACCATTCCCTTAGCTGTCTTCCTGTCCATCTACAAAGCTACTTGGAGAATCGCGCTGTCTGGGTTGGAACGCTTAACGGTGGCCAGCTCACCTACGGTCCATCTTCCGGCGTCCCGGCCCCGCTGATGACAGCCGATCTTCCTAGGGAACCTCCCAGAAGGAGAACTCATGGCATCTGGCTTGGGGTCCGATCCCAGGGCCCAAACCCACCTACCCCACCTCGCAGAGGCCTCGTATCTACCCTGTAAGCAAAGCCAGGCTGGCAACGCGCGGGGAGCCCCAGCGGGTGTAGACAGGCAGCCTCCTGATTCTCAGGAATTACCCAACATCATCTCATCCTGCGGCAGCTTGCCTGGGAGGCTCCCAAACTGGTCTGCATCTTGTATTTTTTTTCTGTGGGCATCTACATGTTATCCTCATGTGGCTAGGATTTCAGTAAAAAATTTTTTTTAACCTGAGAATTAATGGTGTTTTTTTTTTTTTCTTTTCTGGTTTTCCACAGATGAACATCAAATACAGCAAACGCAGGAATCTACCTGTGGGTGGGAGCTGACATGCCTCACTTCCATCACTTTCTTTGGCATCTTTGATCTTCAGTCCTTGGCCATCAACGGTTGTAAGATCAGGGTTTTTCAGTCTTTGTACTATTCTTTTAAGACCTTATTTATTTGTTTGTCGGGCTGTGTCAGGTCCTTGTTGTGGCATGTGGGATTTTCACCTCGTCATGCAGATCTTTGGCCGTGGCCGACGGATTCTCTAGCTGTGCCTCGTGGACATCTCAGTCCCCAGACCAGGGGTTGACTCCATATTCCCTGCGATGCGAGATCAATTCTCAACCCCTGGACCACCAGGGGAGTCCCACCAGCCTTGGCATTGCTGACATTTGTGACTGGATAGCGCTTGGTTGCGGAGCTTCCCTGGTAGCTCAGTTGGTTGAAGAACCAGCCTGCAGTGCAAGAGACCTTGGTTCAATTCCTGGGTCAGGAAGTTCCCCTGGAGAAGGGATAAGCTGCCTATCCCAATATTCTTGGGCTTCCCTGGTGGGTCAGATGGTAAAGAATCCGCCTGCAAGGTGGAAGGCCTGCGTTCGATCCCTGATTTGGAAAAATCCCCCTGGAGAAGGGAATGGCAACCCACTCCAGTATTCTTGCCTGGAGAGTCCCATGGACAGAGGAGCCTGGCGGGCTACAGTCCTTGCGGGTCACAGAGGGTCAGCCCTTGGTTGTGGGGTGTCCTGCATATCCCAGGATGGTTAGCAGCCATCCCATTCTCTACCTACTTGACACCAGGATCCCCCCTCTTTTCCAGGTGTGCTGATGAAAAATGTCTCTGGACATTGCCACGCATTCCCTGGGGAGCAAAACCACTCCAGTTGAGAGCTGTTGCTGTGGGGTCAACAGGCTGGGAAGTCGGGGGCAGAATTGTTCTTTTAAGGTAGTCATTTCTGCTGCAAAGCTGTTTAGAGAGCACAGACACACTTGGCTCTCCCTTAAAACACCGGCTTCCTCATCCCATCCGAGGTGGGAAGCACGTAACAGCAAGCAAGGAGGGAGGCAGGCATCTCTCATGGAGGCTTGCTCCCACGGGTCTCGAGGGAATTTTCCCAGACCTGAGGCCGGTGAGGACCCGGTGAGAAGTCTCCAGAAAAGTCTGTTCATTTGTTCAGTCACCCATTGGAACAAGACTCCTCTCTCACGGCTCACCATTGTGTCCTGCACGCCTAGAAAAGGCTTCCCCGGTGGCTCAGCGGTGAACAATCTGCCTCTCAATGCAGGAGCCACAGGAGATGCGGGTTCGATCCCTGGGTGGGGAAGATCCCCAGGAGAAGGAAATGGCAGCCCACTCTAGGATTCTTGCCTGGAGAATCCCATGGACAGAGGAGCCTGGTGGGCTGTAGTCAGTCCATGGGGTCGCAAGGAGTCAGACACGACTGAAGCGACTGAGGCTCCATAAATGTTTATTGAATGGTCAACTTACTTCTCAGAAACGTTAGGTCAATGATTATTACTTAAGGGCATCTTGGGCTTGCCTTTGTGGCTCAGCTGGTAAAGAATACACCTGCAATGCAGGAGACATGGGGTCGATCCCTGGGTTGGGAAGATCCCCTGGAGAAAGGAAAGGCTATGCACGCGCACTCCACTGTTCTAGCCTGGAGAATTCCATGGACTGTATAGTCCACGGGGTTGCAAGGAGTCGGACGTGACTGAGTGGCTTTCACTTCACTATCAGGTGAAGGGCATCTTGCGTGTTCTGTGCTCATAAAGGCAGAATGAATGAATGAATGAATGAATGATTCCTTGGGACGGCGGTGATTTTCTAGTGCAGGGAGTCACCATTTTCATATGAGAGGTTGTTGTAGGCAGGATTCTAAGACCCCTGGAGTTCCTAACCCCTGGCATACACACACCTCTGAGGGATTCAGTCATACACTAAAACCTAGCTGTGAGGGGTTTTTTGCAGATGGAATTAAATCCCTATGGTTCTTACCCACCTCCCTCACATTCTCTGCCTGCCGTTTTGTCTGTGGAAAATTTTGGTCAAGGAACAAGCTTAATCAGAGAAGCAAGAACATGCAAAAACAAACGGTTTGTTAACGGAGACCAAATTATAATAATGTACTGTACATTATGATAATTAATAAGCTAAATGATCAAGTTTAATGTGATCATTACACATAGTCAAGGACTTTGAGTTCTTTCTCAAGGGCTATAGATAACATTCTGAGCCATGCCCTGTGAGGTGTCTTACAGATACCGAGACCCCCAGTAGGAGAAGTTAATTACGTGATGACCAGACTGCACCTACAACATAAGCTGCCATGATTCTGAGAACTGGCCTCACAGAAACGGAAATGAGCTGACCCTGCAACTGTAGAAGATTCATTTCAGTTCAACTGCTCAGTCGTGTCTGACTCTTTGTGACCCCATGGACTGCAGCACGCCAGGCCTCCCTGTCCGTCACCATCTCCCGGAACTTGCTCAAACTCATGTGCACCGAGTCGGTGATGCCATCCAACCTTCTTGTGTATCTAAAAGCAATCAGGATTACACTGGTCAGACCAATCTGAAGAAGACCGTCAGAGCTAGCTGGGCTGCTTCTGCATGTAGCCCCTACCCTCTGTTTATAAAAGCTCTTCCCCACTGACTGTCAGTGGGGAGTCGACCTTGGAGGGATGTCTGCCCTCCCTGCCCACTGCCGACATCTGAAATGAAGGAAACGTTCCACCAACCCAGACTGTTTGTTGGCTTTTGGGCGGCAAGCAGCTGGATCCTACCTTTCGGGAGCAGCAGCACACACACAAAATATTTCATTCCTCGTCTGTCCGGAAGGCAGTGCAGTGTGCTGGTCTGACTTCATTTTCCTTTGCATTAGAAAGTGGCCTTTAGGGCTGACTTCTATCTAATGGTCGGGGTATACAGTCTGGAGGGCTTGCCAGGTAGCTCAGTGGTGAAGAATCCGCCTGCAATGCAGGAGACCTGGGTTCAGTCCCTGGCTTGGGAAGATCCCCTGCAGGAGGGAACAGCAACCCACTCCAGTATTCTTGCCTGGAGAATCCCATGGATGGAAGAGCTGGCGGGGTACAGTCCGGTGGAAAGAGTTGGACGGAACTGAATTGATTTAGCGCGCGCACACACACACACACACACTATGGAAGTGGAATTCTTTTAAAAAAAAAAAACTTTAAGCAAAATATTTTTATTTAGCTTATTTTTATATTTATATTTTATAAATATAATATATATAATATATAATATAAACATAAATATAAAATTTATAAAATATGAAATTTTAATATTTATGTTTATATTAATTAAAAATATACCTATATTTTAATGCAAAATAATATATAGCCACAAGAGATACATGTATATGTATGGATGAGTCCCTTTGTTACCTGCCACAGACCATCACAGCATTTGTTTTATTTTTTTACATTTTATTTTTGATGTGTTTGTCTCTCAGTCGTGTCTGACTCTTTGCGACCCCATGGACTGCAGTCCGCCAGATTCCTCTGTCCATGGGATTCTCCAGGCAAGAAGACTGGAGTGGGTTGCCATGCCCTCCTCCAGGGGAGCTTACCCGACCCAGGGATTGAACCTGGGTCTCCTGCATTGCAAGCAGGTTCTTTACCGTCTGAGCCACCAGGGGAGAATTTCCCCTGATTAATTCTTCATCTTGGCCTTGCTGCCCTAGAGCTGTTTTAGGAGTGATTTCCCAGGCTTACACCCAAGCGGGAAAACCTCAAAGGTAGCTGCAAGGTGTGAGCTGATAAGTGTTGGGACCTCAAAGGTAATGTTTCCAATAGGGGGAAAAAAACATGAAAGTGCTGCAGGTAGTCGATCTCTTTTCGGTCATGCTTTCACCCTTGGTCTCTTTGGCAGTCACCCAAATTATAAGACTTGCCACTCATTTCTGCTTCACAGTCTTGCTTTGAAACCCAGGAAGTGCCCTGCATGCAGCCTTGTCAACCGGGGATCATTAACGCTGAGCAGACAAAATGTATACGCTTAATTGTCTTTAATGAAATAAATGCCCGGGGTGCCCCCTGCAATTTAATGACCGCACACAGTTTCACAAGGAGGCGAGTCACAGCTGCCCTCTTCCATTATTGGCTTTTGCACTTGCAAGTAGAAAAAGAGGCTTGCTTCTATGAGACATGGAATTTCGCCTCTTTGATTTTAACCGCCACCCCACCCCAGCCTACTTCCAAAGTAAAAGGAGGTGGATTAACTGATGAGGAACGAAGATACGTAAGACCGTCTTTGTTGGCACCTATTTACTCCCCGTTGGAGAACTGGTGTTTCAGGGAAAACGAAGATGCTGACAAAGCTTTTTAGAGTTCTGTTAGCATGTTAGTCCGGCTGTGGTACACTCCTGTTTCACAGGAGAAACTGGAAGCCAGGTCTTTACATGGCTCAGACATGTGTACCCTGGCACCTTCTGTTTGGCTGTGGGAAGACAGCAATCTCAGCTTGATTGTCAACAAAATCACTGCAGATGGTGACTGCAGCCATGAAATTAAAAGATGCTTGCTCCTTGGAAGAAAAGTTATGACCCACCTAGGCAGCATATTAAAAAGCAGAAATTACTTTGTCAACAAAGGTCTGTCTAGTCAAAGCTATGGTTTTTCCAGTAGTCATGTGCGGATGTGAGAGTTGAACCATAATGAAAGCTGAGTGCCGAAGAATTGATGCTTTTGAACTGTGGTGTTGGAGAAGACTCTTTAGAGTCCCTTGGACTACAAGGAGATCCAACCAGTCCGTCGTAAAGAAAATCAGTCCTGAATATTCATTGGAAGGACTGATATTGAAGCTGAAACTCCAGTACTTTGGCCACTTGATGCGCAGAGCTGACTCATTTGAAAAGACCCTGATGCTGGGAAAGATTGAGGACAGGAGGAGAAGGGGACGACAGAGGATGAGATGGCTGGACGGCATCACCGACTCGATGCGCAAGGGTTTGGGTAAACTCTGGGAGCTGGTGATGGACAGGGAGGCCTGGCATGCTGTGGTTCATGGGGTCGCAAAGAGTCAGACATGGCTGAGTGACTGAACCGAACTGACCTGAGCCCTACACGTCACTACCCAAGGCCAGGCTTCCACTGTTTCCTACCCTTCCTTCATCCCCTTCTCCTTCCCTTCTTTCCTTCCTCACTCCTTCCACCTTCATGTGCTTCCCTTACGAATCCAAACAACTCTAGCCCTGCTTCAAGATTCTTGATTCTGGGACTTCCCGGGTAGCCCAGTGGTTAAGAATCCACCTGCCGATGCAAGGGACCCAGGTCAGGGAAGCTCCCACTGGCGGTGGAGCAAGTAAGCCTGTGAGCTTCAAATACTGAATCACAGCAACCTAAAGGCCCGTGCTTGGTGATAAAGAGGAACTGCTGCAATGAGAAGCCCATGGACCGCAGCTAAAGAGTAGCCCCCACTTGCTGCAAATAGAGAACGCCAGTAACAAAGACTGGGCACAGCAAAAAAAAACACTTTTTTTTTTTTAATCAACGAAATAAATAAAACCTCAGTTCAGTTCAGTCCAGTCACTCAGCCGTGTCCGACTCTTGGTGACCCCATGGACCGCAGCACGCCAGGCCTCCCTGTCTATCACCAACTCCCAGAGTTTACCCAAACTCACGTCCATCGAATGGGTGACGCCATCCAACCATCTCATCCTCTGTCGTCCCCTTCTCCTCTCGCCTTCAATCTTTCCCAGAGTGCTGGGAAATAAAATAGATTTATTTTTTTAAAAAAGAGTCTTGACTCTGGGATGGAAAGTTTCAGATGGTGTCCTTTGGTACCATGGGGATATCAGCTTCCTTTCAAAATCACCCCTACTTTGGAAGTGTCTCAGACTTCCCAGACACCAAAGTGAACTGCATCTCTCCCACCCAAGTCTGCTCCTTTTTCGTCTTGTTTACTAAAATGGATCCATCTTCCAACTCGCCGTCCCGCCTGACATCTTTAAATCACTTTTCAGCTCCATTTCAGCCAATATTCATACAGAAAAGAGCACACACGCTATTTTAAGCTCCCTGAAATTTTCACAATGTAAATGCTCTCATGAAACTGGCACCAAATGAAGAAGTGAGACAGTATTGGCGCCCTATGAATAATGTTGTTTTCCTCTTTTGAGCTGATTTTTTTTTCCCCAGATCTCATGAACTCTGAACTCTCTCTGTGTCCTCCGAGAACCCTCTCTCCCCTAGATTCATCATCTCATTGATCTCTCAGTCCCCAACTATGTCCCTTGCCATCTTTTATCCTGCTCACTGGCAGCCTCAGGCTGCAGAACAACCTGAATGTTATCTGTTCCCGGTTCAGAAACCCACTCTTGTTCCCCGGTACTAAGGGGTGTAAAGTCCACTTCCTCATCAAGCATGCAAGGTTCTCGGGGACTGGACGGCAACCTGTATTTCCAACTCTGCTCCCCACAGCTTTGCCCCATACAGCTCATGAATGAGCCGAGTGAAAATCCACTGACCTCATGGCACCAATCCCACGGACGGAGGAGCTACGGTCCTTAGCATCGCAAAGAGTCAGACACAAGGGAAGCGGCTTAGCATGCTTAGCGGCTTAGCGTGATAGGAACAGTAACAGCAATGACAGCTAACTAGTCATAGATATTCAACACACACATGGGGCCCCTGATGAAGGTGCCACAGATTTTCACCCTCACAGCAACGTTATGAGAGACATGCTATCGTCAACCCCCCTTACAGGAAACTGAGCAACTTAGCCAAGCCCACAGAACTGCATGTAACCTCAGAGGGTCTGACCCTGGGACTTGTGCTTGTAAGCAGGACGTATACCAGCATTTTCCAGGTCTATGACTTTGCCCATGCTGTTCCACTCTGCAAGGCCTGCATCAGCAACCTTTTTTTAAAATTTTCCAATCCACAAGTGGCTCAGTCTGCAAATCTCGGTGAGTATACTTCCTCCTCCAATGAACTCTTCTGGTTTCCTTCAACTAGAAGCTGCCTCTGAACGTACCAGCCACTGTAGCTTCCCTGTGTGACACAGACACTTCATTTAAGTCATTCATTTCATGAACACGTTTGATTCTTATTCTTTGCAGTAGTGGTGGAAACTCCAAAGTCGCCAGGAACTCTGAATGAGTGGACACCGAACCACTGCTCCGAGGAGACAGACAGACTTGGATTCCTGTGTGCCTCTGCTACAATATTTCATCAACGGATCAGTACCTATGTTTCTTTTATGCATGGGCTCTGTTTACACACACCGTATTTAGTAAATGCCTCCGACTTCATTCACACGGAGCTCGTGGCCAGCACCATAACTCATGCCTGGAGGAAGTTCATCTAACACACATATTTTCTTCATAAGGCACTCCACAGCCTTCTCAGGCTTAGGATACTAGATAGTACTTCTGCATTTGTGGGTCATTTTAAACAGTGTATCACTGTGCTTTAAAAAGCACCAACAGGCAAAAAAAAAAAAAACCACACAACAACACTGGCACTAAATGGGCTGTGAAAAAACCTCAGCTGCAACATGCTTGTCAAGCAAGCAAACATTTTTCACCGTTGAGCATGTGTCTTTGAATAACTGTGAAAACACCAGGACTATGGATTTCAATAAATAACTCTTATCGAGAATGCACGAGTAATGAGGACGGTCTGTTCATTTTAACCTTGGGTAACTGTTATTGAGTGAGTTCCTCTCTTTGCTGCTAAGTTACAATCTCCTCAAGAAGAACAGCCACGTTTAATTCATCTCTACGCTTCCCCCGCAACAAGCCCAATGCCTTTCTCACTTTACAGGCTCAATAAATAATTTATTAAATTAATTAAAAGGAAAAGGAGGACATGGGTAGTGGCTCGGAGGTTCATGATATTTCTTCACTGTAGCTGGCTTCCCTTCAGATATTTTTGGTCAACTAGATGGCCTAGCTTCCCTGGTGGCTCAGGTGATAAACAGTTCTGCCTGCAACGTGGGAGACCCAGGTTCGATTCCTGGGCAGGGAAGATCCCCTGGAGAAGGAAATGGCAAACCACTCCAGTATTCTTGCCTGGAAAAATCCCGTGGATGGGGAAGCCTGGCAGTCTATAGCCCATTGGATTCCCAAAGGGCCGGACACGACTGAGAGACTTCACTTTCACTTTTCACTTTCATGCATTGGAGAAGGAAATGGCAACCACTCCAGTGTTCTTGCCTGGAGAATCCCAGGGACAGAGGAGCCTGGTGGGCTGCTGTCTATGGGGTCACACAGGGTCAGAGACGACTGAAGTGACTTAGCAGCAGCAGCAGCATGCCATCAAGATACCTTCTATGACGTGTAATTGTCCACCTCTGCCCCCCAAAGCATTTCTTCTTACTTCAACACCAAAGTTATTGGGGAGTGAGAGGGAATGGGTATTTTTACCCTTGGAAATGTGCCATCAACATAAACAAATGCAAAGAAATAGCTTGGTGATGCTCCCTAGCCCCCTTGTGATGTTTCAGGAAATCATGCCACCATGTGCAGACAGTGGGGTGGGATGGGGGGAGAAAGGAAACAGGCTCTGGGCCATGGGTCAGGCTCTGGGCCATGGGTCAGCAGGAGGGTTTTCACCAGGCACAATCCTGTGGATTCCCTTCTTCTTCATCCTTGGTTAATGCCGCCAGCTCGTCAAAAAGACATTAATGATTTTCTCCTACTGCTTTTTTTCGCTCCCGCTTAATAAAGTTGACTTGCCTCTCCTCCCCCACCACCCTTTGCATTTTGGATGCAATGCAAAAATAATGAAGTTGTTGTGTTCAACATCTGTAATCTTCAGCTATGTAGACTTTATATGTCAAATCAACATTTTTTTCCCCATTGCCATGACTGCAAGGAGATCCAACCAGTCCATCCTAAAGGAAATCAGTTCTGAATATTCATTGGAGAGACTGATGCTGAAGCTGAAACTCCAGTCCTTTGGCCACCTGATTCAAAGAGTTGACTCATTGGAAAAGACCCTGATTCTGGGAGGGATTGTGGGCAGGAGGAGAAGGGGACGACAGAGGATAAGATGGTTGGATGGCATCACTGACTTAATGGGCATGAGTTTGAGTAAACTCCAGGAGTTGGTGATGGACAGAGAGGCCTGGGGTGCTGCAGTCCATGGGGCCACAAAGAGTCGGACACGACTGAGCGACTGAACTGAACCGAACAGCTCTATCTCTACAACGATCATATGTGATTTTCCACTGCTAGGAGAGACGGGTAATTATTTTACCAAGCAAGAAAACAGGCGGCTTTGGGAGCAATTTAAGAATCTCATGATGTTCAAGGTAATATTTTGAGGACAGATATGTAGCCAGACTTCTCAGAGTTTAAAAAAAAAGTCCATTCGGGATATTCTATTCGGAGCTTGTGTCAAAGGAGAATTCAATGGAGATGTCTGATTTTCAGCTCTTTTGCCCTATTCTTTCTGAATTTTCAAAAGATTCCACATAAGAGAATTTGATTAGGAAAACAGAAACAGATACTACTGCATATTGCAAGAACCGGCCACGATCCTTCACTGGTTACCTGCATGCATGCCTGTCTGCAGTATGACTCTGCGACGACCCCCATCAAAGGTCACATCTATTTTCCCTTCCTTTGAATCTGGCCTGGCCTTGTAACTTTCTTGGTACAAAAGAATATGGTAGCAGGGGCAGTGTGTGAGTTGCAGACATCAAGACCTTATACCCCTCTTCCCTCGTGAAGTCTGTGTAGTCTGCTGCAGGGGTGGGGTGGGGGGTGGTGGCGGCTGACCAGTTATGGCAGACACAAGTCTTCTCCTGAGCAGTCAGTCTTCAGCGCCCCTGGAAGCCAACTACACATTGGTGACCGAGCTCAGATAAGACTTGAGTCCAGCCACGGAGTTGCCTCCAGCTCATGGAATCGTGAGCAGAGGAAACGGTGGCTGTTTTCGGTCATGAAGTGTTTTGGGAATGCGTGTTACGCAGAAAAAGCTGACTGATGCAAACATTCGAACTAAAAATTAATCTAAAATTTTAAAATTTTAATGTAGTCTAAAGTTTTAATCTAGTGAGCAGACAAGAGTAGGCATCTGAAAATTATTTTCTAGCTACTCCAAAGCAGCAGTGTTTTAGAGGAATTTAAAAAATTCTTCATTAAAAAAATCTTGCCTTTAGCAATTACAGTAGTCTTTTTTGAGGGAGTAATCAGAATTGTTAACCTTTGCCCTGTGAATAGGAGTCTATACATTTCTCCTTAGTAGGGAGCAAGGAAATTGGGGATATTGAGGAGAAAGAGAAGTGGCCTCTGACAAGGACTTTGATTACTAGGAAATAAAACAAAAAAGGCAAGAAAATATCACAACCCCAAACAATGCTACAGTCTCCTAGGATTTGCATTCTGTAAGCCAACAGAGAAGAAAGTGTGCAGAAGTTCTAGTGGAAGATTTTCCTTTAATAAGAGTTGAGAATCTCCACTAAGAACCTTTCTGTATTGATCAAGCCTGTCTACATCCATCTTTCTAAATAAGTAAGAGATATTTCTATACCTTATCTATTTACAAATGTTAAGTGAAATATGTGTAGCAAAGCTAATCAGAATGGCTATCAGAGCAAAACCATTCATGCTGGAACACAGAAAATGCATCTGAGATTGTTTCTATATCATGAATTACATTAAAATTGTTCTGAGCTGTTTGAATGGTGTGTCTTCACAGAAACACATTTTGTGCCCAGTTACGTTGAACGTGATCAAGAACTGTTTCCTACAGAAGCGACAGGAGACTGTTTAAAAGAGGTAGATACAATCGATTTTGAGGAAGCCCGTTCACATCTACTGAATCTGCAGCGTTTGTTCTGTCTTAAATTCCTTCAGAAGACAGCAGTCTGGTCTTTGAGAACACAGGCAATCTTACGTTTGCCTGTGAAAGCATTTTACGTCCATTCTGGAGGAGGTGGGAGTGCTGAGGTCTCATGATTTTCCTAGTGAGGACTGGAAAATGCATTCAGCTTTAATCGACATGCACAGGAAATTCAAAATGTCTAAGGAGAATACAAGTGCTCATCAAAGCTCACTACTGTTTCTGTTTTCTTCAGGACGTGAAGGGAGATGGCATTCCCGTGTCGCCCTTGCAGTTGGACGATGCCAGCTGCCAGTCCTGGGGCATACCGGGGGAAGGGGTGAGCTCTAAAGCTGCTAGGGCTTCCTGGTGGTTGATATCATAAAGAATCTGCCTGCCATGCAGGAGACCTGGGATTCTGTCCCTGGGTTGGGAAGATCCCCTGGAAAAGGAAATAGAAACCCACTCCAGCATTCCCGCCTGGGGAATCCCATGGACAGAGAGGAGCCTGGTGGGCTCTGGTCCACGGGGTCGCAAAGAGTCAGACACGACCCAGTGACTGATAGTATGGCTGCTATACTCAGCTCTGGGAACCCCCATCTGACAGCCCCACCCACGCTCTCCTCTCCTGTTAGGCTATAAAATGCAGATGCTGGCAGACGGCCCAGGCCTGAGATGCAAGAGGTCGGCATCCGGACACGATGACCCTGCATGCAAGACGGCAAAAGAGACACAGATGTAAAGAACAGACTTTTGGGCTCAGTGGGAGAAGGCGAGGGTGGGGTGATTTGAGAGCATAGCACTGAAACATGTGTGAAATAGATGACCGGGGCGAGCTCGATGCATGAAGCAGGGTGCTCAACGCCAGTGCTCTGGGACAACCCTCTGCAGAGGGATGGGGTGGGGAGGGAGGTGGAGGGGGACACATACACCCATGGCTGAGTCATGTCGCTGTACGGCGAAAACCACCACAATACTGTAAAGTAATTATCCTCCAATTAAAGTCAATGAAAGGGCAAGTCACTCAGTCGTGTCCGACTCTTTGCGACCCCACGGACTATACAGTCCATGGAATTCTCCAGGTCAGAATACTGGAGTGGGTAGCATTTCCCTTCTCCAAGTGGATCTTCCCAGCCCAGGGACTGAACCCAGGTCTCCGACATTGCAGGGAGATTCTTTACCAGCTAAGCCACCAGGGAAGCCCCAAAATACTGGAGTGGGTAGTGCATCCCTTCTCCAGGGAATCATCCTGACCCAGGAATTGAACCGAGGTCTCCTGCGTTGCAGGCGAATTCGAATTCTTTACCAACTGAGCTATCAGGGAAGCTTAAAATTAATTAAAAAGAGAGAGGGAGAGAGAGAGAGAGAGAAACAGCAGCATCCTTACAAGCCTGTGTGAAACACAACTTCCCCTCCCCTACTCCAGAGGGTCAATAACTGGTCTGTCTGGTGTTGCTCACTGGGCTGGATTCTTGCCCCGGGGGTTCTCTACTGGCGATGCGCGTTGCTGAGTTTCTATGATGCACCTTCTTTGCAGCTAGCTGAACTGCAGCCCCATTCACGTTCCAGTTGATTAACTCGTCCCTTAGAAGTCTTCCTGCTGGGTGTTCTGTCACCTAGCCTCCTGCCTGGCATGCAAGGGTTAATGGGAGTGACTTGGGTCTTGCAATTTCTCCGCAGCCCTGGAAGTCGGTGATTTTTGGCAGCTGTCCTTGGTTGACACTCCCCCTGCACCTTCAGATCCTTATGAGAAGTGACTCTGCGTGCGGAGACACCCAGTCTGTGCACGCCTGGGCATAGTGGAGAGCCTGAGGCCAAACCAAGCCACACAAAACCCCATCGGCCTGACCTGGAATTGGTTGACTCTGTGGGTCTTTCTTATCCCAAGGATCTCCAAAAAGTCCCTTGCTCTCAGCAGCACACCCTCAAATCAAAGAAAGATTTCTGAGTAGAAAGAATAGCAGAGATGCCGTTTTTTGCTCACGTAGCCTGAGGTGAGGTGAGGTGTTAGTCGCTCAGTCGTGTCTGGCTCTTTGCGAGCCCACAGACTCTAGCCCACCAGGCTCCTCTGTCCATGGGATTCTCCAGGCAAGAATACTGGAGTGGGTTGTCATTCCCTTCTCCAGGGGATCTTCCCAACCCAGGGATTGAATCCTGGTCTCTCGCATGGCAGGCCGATACTTTACCCCTGAGCCACCAGGGAAGCCATGTAGCTCATCCAGTGAATATTCAGGGTTGATGCGGAAGCTCCGATACTTTGACCACCTTGTGCAAAGAGCCGACTCACTGAAAAAGACCCTGATGAGGGGAAAGATTGAGGACAGGAAGAGAAGGGATGACAGAGGTTGAGATGGTCGGACGGCATCACCGACTCAATGGACATGAGTTTGAGTATGAGCTCTGGGAGATGGTGAAGGGCAGGGAAGCCTGGCGTGCTGCAGTCCAGGGGGTCGCAAAGAGTCAGACACGACTTGGCAACTGAACAACAGCCTGTTGGGAGTGTTGCTGCAGAATCCCCTGACATTTTCCTCTTTGCTGACTCAAAGTAACACTGGGGAAACAAGAAACTGGCAGGGGCCAGAGAGAAGAAGAAAGCCCAGCCACTCTGCAACTCTGGGAAAGAGTCAAGTTTGTTCCCGTCTTTGTTTGCTGATTCAAAGCTTTGTCCCACTAGACCCTCCAGGCCAGGAGATCTTCAGCTAGCGGGTGGGACGGAGGGGTGAGGGGATCCCCTCCCGGAAGTGTGTGGGTTACAAAGTGTCTGTGGGGACCCCAAAGTCTTGAGGGACTTCACAGGCTGAAACGCTGGCTCCTGTGATGCATGCAGTGGGTTTCACTTCCTGCAGGCTTCCCCGAAACACTTGCCAGCTTGTCGACCGTTATCACCAGGCTGCATGATTTACGAAAGCTTCTCAGAAGCTATCTGAGTAATCTTTTTATTTGCTTCCTATTTTACCCTAAATTTTTTTCTTTTCCTTTCGCATCTAGGACTCCTGGGGTATTTTTACAATGTTTCCGTAGTTTAAATGGAACTGAGGCAAAAAAATAAATAAATAAAAAATTTCTGGGAAAGAAGACAAATTTTTGCCAGATGGGATCCTTCCAGAAACAAATGGGCTGCTACAAAGAAGACCAACTCCTCCTCCCGAGTGTCGTGGAGGTAAGAAATGGACGTCTGGGAGAACAGATATGACAGGAAGACCTTGTTCTAGACGCTCAGTGATGGAGGCTGATGTCCACTCTTCCCAGTGCAAATTAATCAACCCTATCCCCCCAAACCAGCCCATCCTAAAGGAGGTCAGTCCTGAATATTCTTTGGAAGGACTGATGTTGAAGCTGAAACTCCAATCCTCTGGCCACCTGATGTGAAGAGCTGACTCATTGGAAAAGACCCTGATGCTGGGAGAAACTGAAGGTGGGAGAATAGGACGACAGAGGATGAGATGGTTGGGTGGCATCACCAACGCAATAGACATGAGTTTGAGTAAATGCCAGGAGCTGGTGATGGACCGAGAAGCCTGGCGTGCTGCAGTCCATGGGGTCGCCAAGAGTCGGACACGACTGAGCGACTGAACTGAACTGAACTGATCCCCCCAAAAGAAAGACGTTTACAGCTACAGAGAGCACATTGTGTTTAAGAAAGACTCCACTGGGCTTCCGTGGTGGTCCAGTGGTTAAGAATCCACCTGGTCATGCCAGGGCACGTTGGTTTGATCCCTTGGAAGATTCCAAGGACAAACTACTGATCCCAAGCGCTGCAAGCAGAGAACAGGCTGAGCAATGAAGACCCAGCGCGGTCAATAAGAAATACAAATAATTCCCCAATCTGGCTCATTTCTGTCTCAAAAACATAACAAAAACATCTTACAGGTGAAGGATTTCTTCAAGTGAAGAAAAGGGTGAAGTGACTCAGTCGTGTCTGACTCTTTGCGACCCCATGGACTGCAGCCCACCGGGCTCCTCTGTCCATGGGGTTTGTCCAGGCAAGGATCCTGGAGTGGGTTGCCATGCCCTCCTCCAGGGGAATCTTTCCGACCCAGGGATCAAACGCAGATCTCCCCCATGGCAGGCAGATTCTTTACGGACTGAGCCACCAGGGAAGCCGAAGTTAAGAAAGTCACCTTCTAAGAAGACAGGGGTGTGTTTTCCGAGCATCAGATGCCCGCCTTTCGAGTCTTCCCTCCTATCGGACGTCGGGATTGTCACCTGGGAGCACACAGGTGTGTCTGTAGGTTTCAGCGCTTGGCTCGGGAGGCGGAGAAGCTAGCCAAAGCAGTGTGAGGAGTTTTTGAATGTGTACCTTGAATCCAGCGTGGCTGGAGAGGCCACTCACTGTAGGGCCAGGAGCCCGGCCGCCACGTCCTCAGAATTCTGCTGCTTGACTCGCTGCCTCTGTGGCATCTCCAGATGCCTTTAGACAGCATGTGTCAGTGGCCTGGCATTCCCGCCAACGATGTCTAAGAACCAAGCGTGGAAGTGGGAACACAGAGGGTTCACCCTGCTTCTGGCGGGAGCTAGACTCTAGAGAGTCCTTGGGCTGCAAGGAGATCCAACCGGTCCATCCTAAAGGAAATCAGTTCTGAATATTCATTGGAAGGACGGATGCTAAAGCTGAAACTCCAATCCTTTGGCCACCTGATGCGGAGAGCTGACTCATTACAAAAGACCCTGATGCTGGGAGGGGTTGGGGGCAGGAGGAGAAGGGGACGACAGAGGATGAGATGGTTGGATGGCATCACCGACTTGATGGACATGAGTTTGAGTAAGCTCCAGGAGTTGGGGATGGACCAAGAGGCCTGGCGTGCTGTGGTTCATGGGGTTGCAGGGTCGGACACGACTGAGCGACTGACCTGAACTGAACTGAGTGTGGTTCATGATTGCCTGGGGCCTGAGCAGTCACAATGTTCCACTGGGCCAGCGTGTCTTCAAGGGTGGGTGTGTCAGGTCACCTGGGGTGTCTGCCACAGAGGCAGACGCCCAGGATGTCAGCCTTGAAGCTGTGGTCCTCGGGGATGGGCAGATTTCCGCACAAGGTCCCTCCGCCAAGGAACCCTGGCCGAAAAGTGACAGATTGCGGAGACAATCCTTTATGACCACGCTTTCCAACAAGGCCAATGCCAGGCAAGTGACTTCATGATCTTTTGAGCAAGGGACAAACTGAGTTTCGTGAAATGTACATATTTGGCCCGCAACAGATCCTCGCTTCTTTCTTTGGATGTTTTGCAAATTAGTCGAGAAATATACGGCAGACTACAAAAATAAGGAAACTGATTAAAAAAAAAAAGTACTCTGCATGTTTTCTCTGTACAGACACTAATGCTGATAAAAGGAATTCAGCAACTGAGAAAAGCGAAAGCATTTGAAAAGGTAATTCTGATAGAATGAATTATTTGGGCACCTGGTTATTGCATCATTTTGTGATTGGGTAAATGTCTTCTTTATTCCTTTCCTTAGCTAGGTAAAGACTGACTGATGCTGGGCTTCCCTGGTGGCTCAGATATCTGCGTGTAATGCAGGAGACCCAGGTTCGATCCCTGCGTAGGGAAGATTCCCTGGAGAAGGAATTGGCAACCCACTGCAGTATTCTCGCCTGGAGAATCCCATGGACAGAGGAGCCTGGCGGGCTACAGTCCATTATCGGGTTGCAAAGAGTCGGACACGACTGAGCGACCATCACTTTCATTTTCACTTAGGGGTGAGCGGGCCCAGACTCATGGTTGTGTGACTCTTCAGAGGCACAGGGTCCCCATGGTCTGATTTGGCCCTGGCTTGGGGTATAACATCCGGGACTATCATGTCGAAAGCTGTAACAGTTGTATCTCTTGAGTGTGCATTTTTGAAGGTGGAGTCTGAGGATAACACTGCACACAGCTGGGGCTGGGAATCTCGCCAGAACCACCACTCTGCAGGCCCCTTCTCTGCCCCGGTCTAAGACTGCCGCCCAGCTCTGCCCTGGGATGCGGGGCAGTGCTTGAGGTCAGCAGACACGTGTCCCACTTGGTACCCCAGCAGCTGTGACCATCTGCCTGTGACTGGCTGTGCCCAAGGAAGTATGACCTTGAAAAAGACCAAGGCAGGTCAAGAGAGACTGCAGAACTGAGCAAATGACCTGTCTTGGGCTTTGGAACACAGGCCCCTGTGTTCCCATTCCACGCCAAGCCCCACGCCATCATGCAGCAGGTCTCTATGTAAGTCACACGTGGATCTGTCTCCTGTATTGGAGCTTCAGCTTCAGCATCAGTCTGTCTGGTGACTACTCAGGACTGATTTCCTTTAGAAATCAATTAAGACTGAACAGTATTTTGAAAAAGTATAGATATTTTTGAACATAGTTTAAAACCAGGAAAATGGAGACACACTTCCATGGTTGTGGTTTAGTTGCTCAGTTGTGTCCAACTCTGCAACCCCATGGACTGTAGCCCACCAGGCTCCTCTGACCACGAAATTCTCCAGGCAAGAATACTGGAGGGGGTTGCCATCTCCTTCTCCAGGGGATCTTCCTGACCCAGGGATCGAAACTGGATTTCCCGTGCTCTGGCTAGTCTTTGGCAATTGCAGGCGAAATCTTTACTGACTGAGCCACTAGGGAAAGATTTTGAAAAACTATATATATTTTTAAGCACACTTGAAAATCAGCAAAGTGGAAACACACTTCTGTATACTCTTAAATCAGTGGTTCTGTACTGGGGTGATTTTTGCTCTCCTTAAGGGATATATGCAATGTCTGCAGACATTGGAATTGTTACAGCTGGGGGCAGGGGGTGGAACTGGCATCTTGTGGGTGGAGACCAACGGTCTCCACACCATCTGAGCTCTTCTCTGCACGGGGCTGCAGCAGGGAAAACAAAACAACCAGGAGGGATCTTTCAGAAGAAACAGCATCAGTGGAGTTTTCTTTAAAAGTTTGTTAATGTCTCTAGAACGATGTTAGGGATTTCAGAGGAGACCCTGGCCTGTGGATTCTTCCCTCCTGGAAGAGGAACCTGCCCAACACCCAGCGTGCACGCAGCATGATCCAGTCCCAAATGCCAGCACTGCCAGAGTTGATATAAATGAAAAAAACACTTATCAAGGAGAGCTCCTGAATTCCATCCCTGCCAGCAATAACCTAGCATTATTTCTTCCCTGGGAGAAGGCTCCATGACTCAGCATCCAGGATATTAACTTACAGGAAAAACGCCTCCCCAGAGAAAAACTCGGGAGTACTCGGACTGCTCCCAAGGGGAGCAAAGTGAAGAAACGCATCGGTGCATTGGGAAGCAGCAAAGGTGAGAAAGGGGGGTGGGTGCGATTGGAGCGCCAACCTCGGCTGCCCATGGCAATCTCTAGGCATTCAAAAATTTTTTTGACTGCAGTGCATGGCTTCCCAGATTTCTGTTCCCGAACGAGGGACTGAATCTGGCCCCCCGAATCTGATAGCTTGAAATCCAAACTACTAAGGCACCTGGGAGCTTTCCTTTTAAAAACAGTTTCCCCCTCCCCCCTCCTCTGGATCTCCAAAGAAGGTAAAAGTCGCTCAGTCGTATCAGAGTCTTTGCGACCCCATGGACTACACAGTCCACAGAACTGTGGAGAATACTGGAGTGGGTGGCCTTTCCCTTCTCCAGGGGATCTTCCCAACCCAGGGATCAAACCCAGGTCTCCTGCATTGCAGGCAGATTCTTTACCAGCTGAGACACCAGGGAAGCCCTCCAGGTAACTTAAAAAAAATTCCAATGGGTGGACCACATCCCAGACCTAAGGAACCCGAATCCCTGGGGGTGGCTTTCTGGCCGTTGTGTTTTTGAAGAGCAGGGAAGGTGTGATTTGGAGCAGGGGATGAGTGGAGCAGGTGCCGCACAAATGCTTCCTGGGTTCTCAAGTGAGAAGAAAGGAGAGCTAGGGCAGGGCTGGTGAGGAGGAGCGTTGCAAACGAGGAGAAGGCTGGGGCTTCCCTAGTAGCTCAGACAGCAAAGAATCCACCCGCAATGCAGGAGACCCCGGTTTGATTCCTGACTCGGGAAGATCTGCTGGAGAAGGGATAGGCTACCTACTCCACGATTCTTGGGCTTCCCCGGTGCCTCAGCTGGTAAAGAATCTGCCTGCAATGCGGGAGACCTGGGTTCAGTCCCTGGGTTGTGAAGAGCGCCTGGAGAAAGGCTACCCACTCCAGTATTCTGGCCTGGAGAATTCCATGGACGGTGTAGAATATACATGGAGTGGGGTTGCCAGGAGTCAGACTGAGTGTCCTCCGCTTCACTTTACATACCATAAAATTCACCCACTGTAAAATGTATAATTCAGTGCTATTTCTCAGTACATTTTGACGTTTCTTTAATTTAATTTTAAATTTATTTATTTGTTTTTATTCTTGGCTGTTTGGGGGTCTCCGTTGCCATGTACTGGCTGTCTCTAGCTGCAGCGATTTCTCTGGTTGAGGCGATTCTCTAGCTGGGCTACGCTCTAGCTGCAGTCCTCAGGATTCCCTTGGCAGTGGCGTCTCCTGTGGCAAAACAGAGGCTCCACAATGCACGGGCTTCAGTAGCTGCGGTACATGGGCTTTGCTGCCCCTTGGCGCATGACAGCTTCCCAGACCAGGGATCAAACCTGTGTCCCCCGCACTGGCTTTGGGGTTCTTCACCCCTGGGGCACCAGGGAAGCACTTTCCGTGCGTTTCTTTTTTAAACATATTTGTTTGGCTGCGCGGAGCCTTCATTGCCGCACATGGAGTCAATCTTTGCTGCAGTATGCCACCTCTTAGTTGCAGCATGTGGGATCTAGTTGTGCAACGTGGGAGGAAACCCAGCCCCTGCGTTGAGAGCTCAGAGGTACTTAGCTACTGGACCACCGGGAAGTCCCAATTTCAGCGTATTTTGAGTTGCACAACCATAACTCCACATCTAGTTTCACACATTTTTTTCATCACCCCCAACAGAGCTGACAACCACCATTCAGCTACGTCCCGTCTCTGTAGGTTGATCCAACCTGGACACCTCACAAAAACGGCATCAAATCACACTCAGCCTTTGGTGTCCCAGCACAGCATGGTTGGACGGCATCACTGACTCAACGGACATGACTTTGGGTAAGCCCCGGGAGTTGGTGATGGACAGGGGGGCCTGGCGTGCTGCGGTCCATGGGGTCGCAGAGTCGGACATGACTGAGCCACTGAACTGAACTGAACTGATAATGTACCTGAGCTGCTACCGCTTTCCAGACCCACCAGTACCCCTTTTTCCGGCTGACTCAGATTCTGCTGTGTGGACAGATCACATTCTGTGTATCCAACGTCTGTTGATGGACATCCGGGGTGTTTCCACTTTTTGACTTCTGTGATCAATGCTGCCGTGAAAACTCACGGAGGAGCTGGTGTGCACACGTGTCTTCTTTCCTCCGGGTATTCAGACACGCTCGCTCACACGGTAACATGGACGCTGTTGATACAAAGAACAGAAAACTCACTATGTGAGGGTTCTGCGGAGATACAAGGACGGCCCCGGCATGAGCTCTCCACTGCAGACCAGGAGCTGAGGGCTTTGTGAAATGCAAAGCTCCTTTTCTTTCTCTCATCTCTTCTTTTTACAGTCCACATCCAAGTATGCCAAAACGCAACTCAGGGACACGATTTGCTCACAAAGTCTGTGTGACGGGCACCAAACGGGGACTGATTCCAGTTCATCATCCTGATGTTTGGAGAAGGAAATGGCAACCCACTGCAGTATCCTTGCCATGGAGAATCCCATGGACAGAGGGGCCTGGTGGGCTACAGTCCATGGGGTCGCAGAGAGTTGGACTTGACTGAGTGACTAAGCACAGTCTGATGTTTGTCATTAACCGGGACACACACACACACACACACAGAGACGTCTTTTTGCTGTGGAGCCTCCCTCTCCTACTGCATAATCTGGGGCCTTCAAAGTCATTCAGTTTATAAGGAAGCAGTCATTTGCACCATGCCCCTAAAACGTGCACCTGTCTATGAACGCCAAAAGGGTGTATCGAACAGAATACAACAGAGGGAAAATTTTCACTGCTCACCATGAAGATTTCAGGTTTGCCGGATGTCCCAGGGAACACGGCAGGTGGTGCTTCAGGACTCTTGCATCCTGGATCCTGCCAAGACAGGGGTATTCGGGTATCTCTGGTTCTCTCCACTCTTCTGGACTGTCCTTTCCACCCCCTTGCAGGCCAACCTCTTCTGAGGTCTCCAAGGACAGGAAGCTGCTCTCGGCTCGGAACAGCGGCCCACCTCTTTTTCTAACACTGACTGGGCTGGCTGGTCAAGTTGCTGAGTCGTGTCCAACTCCTGAGACCCCATGACTATAGCCCAGCAGGCTCCTCTGTCCATGGGATTTCCCGGAGGAGAAAGCTGGACTGGGTTGCCACGTCCTTCTTCAGGGGATCTTCCTCGTTTGTTAGGGGAAGCACACTCACTGAAACTGCCCACCCTCGCCAGGCAAGATAGTAACCATTTGTGCCAGCTTCGACAACGCAAGAGGGCTTCATGGGTGGCTCAGCTGGTGAAGAATCCGACTGCAATGTGAGAAACCTGGGTTCAATCCCTGGGTTGGGAAGAGCCCCTGGAGAAGGGAAACGCTACCCACTCCAGTATCCTGGCCTGGAGAATTCCACGGGCTAAATAGTCCATGAGGTTGCAGAGAGTCAGACGCGACTGAGCGACTTTCACTTTATGACAGAAGGTCCCAGTAAGGAATGCAGAGCTAATAAGCCACCACCAAGCAGAAGAGTTTGGGAAAGTTCGGAAGGAGACACTACATGTCCGACCACTCCGCTGGATCGTTCTTGCTGGTGTCCACCTTGGCTGATCAATGCGTGCACCTCCAGGAAGGACCCTGAGTTAGAGCGATTGCCCAGAGACAACCCGGGGGCTAATCCATCACCATAAAAACCCAAGACTGTGAGCCACGTGGCAAAGCAGTCCTCCCGGGTGACCTTACCTGGTTGCTTCCCACCCCGGGCGCCCCTTTAAAATCTCTTTCTTTGTCAGCTCATGTGTCTCCTCAGACAATTCATTTCAGAAGGTTAGAGCCCACTTTCACGGGCCCTGGAAGGGGTCCCCCTTTCTGCAACAGATCCAGGGATTGAACCCAGGTCTCCTGCACTGCAGGTCAATTCTCTACACTGGAGAGCTTCAAACAGGAGCCCCACAAACCCAAGGCAAGCAATCAACACAGTTGTCCATGGCAGGGGGAAACTGTATGTTTTTTTTTTTTTTCACATAAAATAGTTACTTGTATAACTACACAAGTGGGTAATTTAGGATAGGATAGTTCTTCAGGGTTAAACAAAAAGAATGTTCTGCCCTGCGGGCATGGTTAGTACTCCTTCTGGCATTTGAAACTGGGGAAGGTGGAATGTTAAAAAATATGTCTTTGAAAAATATTTAGTCACCTAGAAAAAATATTTTTAAGGCTAGGTAATGAAATCAGGATGCCAAGCTATTTAGACAGTGCATGAGCCCCATTTTATTATTAATCTCCCCTTAACCCTCAACTCCCATGTTTGGATGGAATTTTTTTTTTTTTTTCCCTGCAGAGAAGAATGACAGGCATGCCGTGTATGCAAACATAAACGCCAGCTTCCTCCAGGAATCTATTTTCTTGAATGGAAAGTTGGCTTTGCTTCGACTTATATTAGGAAGAGTAAAGGTTATTTAACAGCTGAGCTGTAAGGCCATAGTAAAGGCACACAGCCTTCAACAGGGGGCTTGAGAATGCACACAAGGGTCTGTGATAACTTTGGGAAACCTGAGGGTTTAATGGCAGGGCTGGGCAGTAGGGACCGGTTCTCAAACTGTGTGGCCAGGAACCCCTATTACTTGGACCTTCAGCAGAAATTCAGACACTCCTGTGTCCACCAAGACGACAGGCAGCCCTAGACTCTGAGCCTCACTTTTCCTTCACTGGAGCCTCCATCTCTGTCTCCCAGGGATCCCCCTTTACCTCTGCCCCCAAATCCATCTATCTCCCCGTTTGCCTGCAGCCCCCACCCCCCTGCCCCGCCCCGAGAGAGCCCCAGGATCCCCAAAACAGAACTGGAGAAGTGTGTTGGGAGCTCAGGATTTAGACAGAGCAGGGTCAGGAGGAGATGCGACCAGTCCATCCTAAAGATCAGTCCTGAGGGTTCGTTGGAAGGACTGATGCTGAAGCTGAAACTCCAATCCTTTGGCCACCTGATGCAAAGAGCTGACTCATTGGAAAAGACCCTGATGCTGGAAAAGATTGAAGGCGGGAGGAGACGGGGACGACAGAGGGTGACAGGGTTGGTTGGCATCAACCGACTCAATGGAGATGAGTTTTGGGTTAACTCCGGCAGCTGGTGATGGACAGGGAGGCTTGGTGTGCTGCACTCCCTGAGGTCGGACACGGCTGAGCGGCTGAACTGAATGAACTGAGCTGGACTGACCCGGGCCCGCAGGCGTGGGGGCAGGGGCCGCGAGTGCGCGGCTCTTCGAAGGTCGGCGGTAATTCTTTCCCGGCGGCGCGGGGGGCGCTGACCTCCCGACAAAGAACCGGTCCGGCCGCCGCCCCTCCCCCGCACCCCGGAGGCGGAGGCCGAGGAGGCCGCCTAACCGGTCCAGACTCTGCCCGGCCCTCCGCGAGGGGCCGGGGCCGCGGGCCTGGGGAGGGGAGGCGGGGAGGGGCGGGGGGGGGGGGGGGGGGGGGGGGGGGGGGGGGGGGGGGGGGGGGGGG
>CM035303.1:127408573-127459315 GCA_020226075.1 Hydropotes inermis
GGAAGGAGGGGGAGGGGGAGGGGGAGGGGACAGGGAAGGAAGTCCAGGAGAGATGGGTATGGAAGGCCAAGGACCAGGGCATAAGAAACCCAGTTGCAAGACTCATTAGGATGCAATTGACAATTTAAAAAAAACAACCCAAAAAACAAAACCCAGACTGTATAAATTTAGTTTCCTTTTCAGCTGAAGCAGACAATGTTAAAACACATTAGCTTTTCTGTTTCGGAATGCAAATTAAAACATAGCCGAGCTTTTGGAAGGCTTAATTAAGGGCTTAAGAAAATAAGGGATTTTAAAACATGGATGTTTGAATAAGGCAGATTTTAGTCTGGGAGAAATGTGGCTGTTGTTTTGAAACTTAAAAAGAAAATTGCTTAATAATAAAACGGCCTAAGTCTTCCTTGAACATAACAGGAAGTCTGCTTTAAAAAAAAAACATCATTTTTTTTTTTTCAAACAACCACTTGTCCAGATTGAGAGGGGGTGACTTTGCAGTGGAGGCTGGGCACCCTGAGCCCTGGGGAGCCGAACTGCCTGCAGGGTCAGTAGGTAGGGACCCTCCAAGCTCACTCAACCCTCAGCCAAAGCACTCCTGAGCCCTTCCCCTCTGGTTCAGAAAGGAGTTTCCTAAATAGCTGCCTGGATCAGCCTTCCCTTCTCTTCCCGACTCTTTACTTCAGCCACAAAGCAAAATGACAAAACCAAACCAACCAGAAAAGCAGCCCGTCACCCACCCCAAACCCAACCCAACCCACCCCCAACTTTGCATCAGCTGTTGCTCACATTATGTGAATTTCGTGAGCTATTTTCTGCTCTCTCCTTTCCCTTGAGAGATATGTAAGGCCTTTAAATGCCATTCTGTGCACACATAACTTAAAAAGGTTTGGCACAGGAGCAACATTGGTAGATGTATAGTTCACAATCTGTTACCATCACAGCGAAGCCAGATTCAGTTAAAAAAAAAAAGGCTTGGCTGGCTCCTCCAAGCCAGGTTATGCAACTGTCTTAAAATCCTTAACACAGTCTAGGGACTTGTCTGTGAGATGCAGCCACCACCTCCCCCCCCCCCCCCCCCCCCCCCCCCCCACCGCCCCACAGAGCCAATGGGGAGAAGACAGGATTTGGTTGCCTTGTGTAATTTTTTTGGGTGGGTGGGGGATGGGGGAGGGAGAGGGCTTGCACATGTTTGGGTTTAGTAAGCTATACTATTTCAGTCGAAGGACTGAGAAATCTCTGGCATTGGAACTGCCTGGGGTTTGCAAATTGGGAACAAGAATAAGAAGAAAAAGGCATCCTTAGGAACGTGACAGTTTCTGTAGGGTCTCTGTCTTCTGGCAGCAGAGTGGTGGTCTGGATTTCTTCTCAGGGGGCACTAGTAAGGAAGAATCTGCCCCCCTCCCTGGCGCAGGAGATGCAAGAGACGTGGGTTTGATCCCTGGGTGGGGAAGATCCCCTGGAGAAGGGAATGGCAACCCACTCCAGTCTTCTTGCCTGGGGAAGCCCATAGACGGAGGGGCTTGGGGAGCTGTAGTCCATGGGGTCTCCAAGAGTCGGACATTAGGGCCCACCCCAGTGACCTCTGATGCTAGTGACCCTGATGCTCGGAAAGATTGAAGGCGGGAGGAGAAGGGGGCGACAGGACGAGATGGTTGGATGGCATCACTGATGCGATGGACGTGAGATTGAGCAAGCTCCTTGGGGTGGTGATGGACAGGAAGGCCTGGCGTGCTGCAATCCACAGGGTCGCAAAGAGTCACTGATTGACTAATGACCTCATTTTAACTTAAACTGAAGTTGCTCGGTCGTGTCCGTCTGCCTGCAATGTGGGAAGACCCAGGTTTGATCCCTGGGTCAGGAAGATCCCCTGGAGGAGGAAATGGCAACCCCACTCCAGTATTCTTGCCTGGAACATCCCATGGACGGAGGAGGCCTGGCAGGCTACGGTCCATGGGGTTGCAGAAAGAGTCGGACACAACTGAGCGACTTCACTTTCTGGGCAGCCTCGGAGGGAGCCTGAGGTTTATCTGTGGAATAATCATGTGGGTTTTCAAGATGCAGTTTTAATCGTCATTGATTGTGTGTGACAGAAACCGCAGAGCCTTTTGTTGTGTGATGATCAGTGGTAATTATTGAAAAGAGACAGCGTTTTCTCATTCTTGGTCGCTTTCACTGGAAAGAAGTATCCCGGCTGTGAACAGTGTGATGTTGCAGGTTTCCTCAAGCCGTTCTCGGGAAGCAGATGTACTGAGCTTAGTGTGTTGGAGCGTCTGTTTCAGTTGCTGCTGCTCTTGTTCAGCTGCTCAATCATGTCCGACTCTTTGCGACCCCATGGACTGCAGCACACCAGGCTTCCCTGTCCTTCCCCATCTCCCAGAGTTTATCCAAACTCATGTCCATCGAGCTGGTGATGCCATCCAACCATCTCATCCTCTGTCGTCCCCTTCTCCTCCTGCCTTCAATCTTTCCCAGCATCAGGGTCTTCAGCGGTGAGTCAGCTCTTCACATCAGGTGGTCAAAGTACTGGAGCTTCAGATTCAGCCATCAGTCCTTCCAATGAAGAGTCAGCATTGATTTCCTTTAGGATTGACTGGTTTGATCTCCTTGCTGTCCAAGGGACTCTCAAGAGTCCTCTCCAGCACCACAGTTCAAGAGCATCCGTTTCAGAGGACCTTATTAACAGTTGATTCCAGCGCAAGTTGATTCCAGCACAGGGGTGGCTGGAAGGAATTGGTGATCTCATGGTGGTGGTGGTCATTTAGTCGCTCGGTCGTGTCCATCTCTTTACGACCCCGTGGACTGTAGCCCCACCAGGCTCCTCTGTCCATGGGATTCTCCAGGCAGGAACACTGGAGTCCATTGCCATTTCCTCCTCCAGGGGAATTTTCCTGCCCAGGCACCATCGAACCAGGGTCTCCTGAATTGCAGGCAAATTGTCTACCCACTGAGCCCTCAGGGAAGGCCTTGTGGAGCTCGAGATGCTTTTAAATACTCGCACCAGCCTTGCAGTTCGGCCTTGGCAGGGCAGCCAGAAGCAGAGAGGACTCAGTGAAGCCCAGCCATCCTTTTGGGGCGACCTGTCGCTGGTGATTATCTTGGAATGGTCAGCCACTGGCGCGGTTACTGATAGACAGCTTGTCTTCTCCTTCTGGGGGTGGGGGGGTGGCAGATCCATGTTGTCCTGGACACCGTCAGGGTGATTGGTGACCCTAGTTTTGTGCACTTTTGGGGAGCGTGGGGATTCTGTTGTCCCCCGAAGCTCTGGTCACTGGGCAAGGCTGCGGGGCGGGAGGGGGCTGGGACTATCTGGTGGCCTTCACAGTCGTGCCAAGCAGAACACCTCTAATCAGTTGCACCACGTGAGCAGCCATAGGCTGTGGGCAAGTGGCCAGCGATTACGTATCTGGGCTGACGCCGAGCTGTGACCCGAAGTTCCATTAGGTCGTTAACGGCAGGCCAAAGGTTGGGGGAGAAATGGCCTCACTCACTGACTCATTCACTGTACTAGTCCCACCAGGCTCCTCTGTCCATGGAATCTCCATACGGGAGTGGGTTCCCATCTACTATTCAAGGAGGTCTTCCGCATCCAGGGATCAAACCCGCATCTCTGGCATCTTCTGCATTAGCAGGGCAGATTCTTCACCAGGAGCACTACCCGGGACCGGTCCCTTGGGTTATTGTTTAGTTGCTAAATCGCGTCCGACTCTTTAGTGACCGTAGCCCGCCAGTCCGTGGGGTTTTCCGGGCAGGAATCCTGGACTGGGTTGCCATTTCCTTCTTTGCTTCCTGCTAAATCCTTGGGTCTTTTCCGGTGTATTTTGTTTTTATTTTGTTTGCCTTTGCTCTTTATTTGAAGAGCGCAGGAAAGGAAGTGAGGTGTTTGAAGTGCAGGAGTTAGGAAATGAGAGGAAAAGCCTGCGTGGTAAGGTGGAAAGGAGGAAGGTGGAAATATTTGCAGAGGACCCAGGTGGGTGTTGGAGAAGGCAACAGCACCCCACTCCGGTACGCTTGCCTGGAAAATCCCATGGACGGAGGAGCCTGGTGGGCTGCAGTCCATGGGATCGCTAAGAGTTGGACACGACTGAGCGACTTCACTTTCCTGCATTGGAGAAGGAAATGGCAACCCACTCCAGTGTTCTTGCCTGGAGAATCCCAGGGACGGGGGGAGCCTGGTGGGCTGCCGTCTATGGAGTCGCACAGAGTCGGACACGACGGAAGTGACTTTTTGTCTGCTCCTGTGTCCACTCCACAGTGGAGTTAAAAGGGGTTAAAAGGAGTCAAGTTTTCTTTAAGGAACATCCGACAGTCACTCTCAAGTCCTGTGCTATATGGAGACCGGGTCTGGCCAAACAAGATTTCAAGTTCCTCAGCTACAGCGACCGGTCAGGTAAGAGTCTGTGACTCTTGATCTAGAGACAGCCGGAGGTGGGCTTTTGCCCGAATTTCTAACCAAAAAAAAAAATTGTGTTTGTTTATAAATCCATCTTTATCAGTATCTGAGACGGAAGACGGCACCGAGGCATTGAAAAATATGAAGTCAAGGAGTGGAGAGAGAAACAGAGTATTTTAGCACCTGGACCTTGCCCAGCCTGAAGGCCACACATGAACTATCCACTTCCCTTTTTATTCAGCACAATTTGATGTGTGTTGCTAAGGCTTGCCATTGGGGAAAAAATATCCTGGTTTATTAGAATACTAACCTCTTATTATTTTTTTTTTTTTGTAGAGAATTACAATGATACTGGGCTTCCCTGGTAGCTCAGCTGGTAAAGAATGCACCTGCGAGGCAGGAGACCCCGGTTCAATTCCTGGGTGGGGAAGATCCGATGGAGAAGGCATAGGCTACCCACTCCAGTATTCCTGGGCTTCCCCAGTGGTTTAGATGGTAAAGAATCTGCCTGCAACACAGGAGACCTGGCTTCAATCCCTGGGTTGGGAAGATCCCCTGGAGAAGTGAAACGCTAAAGGATTCTGGCCTGGAGAATCCCATGGACTGTATAGTCCATGGGGTAGGAAAGAGTTGGACATGACTGAGCGACTCTCACTTTTAACTTTAAAATGATACCGAATTCTATTCAGAGTCACAGAGATTCCCTCCTTTTTTTTCTTTTTTCTCTTTCATCAGGATGTATTATCCACGGACATAAAAATGCCTTCGAGGTACGTCTATTTTACTGAATAACAAAAATAGGTACAATTAGGGAATTGCCTGGCGGTCTAGTGGTTAGGACTTTGCGGTTTCGCTGCTGAGGATGCAGGTTCAATCCTTGGTCGGGGAAACTGAGATCCTATAAGCCATATAACCCACCCCTACTCCCGCCAAAAAAAAAAAAAAAGCCAACAAAAATTCATGAAGGAGAACACTGCTATCACCACCTCTCTTTCCCGATCAGTCATTACCACTCTTTTGACTGGGGGGACAATCATCTCTGCAGTTTTATTCCATCTGCAACCCTTACACAGGACGCATTTTGTATTCATGTATCATACTGCCTGTACCTGTGAATCCCGCATGTACCACTCAATGTTTGGCTGGGAGGTCCTCTCTGCCTAGCTATATATAGCTCATTCACCAGAGCCTTCAGCAGAGGACTGCCACAATGTATCCATTAGGAACTGTTTTTTTTTTTTCCTGCTACCTGATGTTTACAGTGGAGAATGTATTGAAGTCGATCAGTCCAACAGAGCTCCTGTTGGAAACAGACTGCAACGGGACGTACCGCTCTTGGCGGAAGCCCTCTGTGGTCCTTGCCCGTCCAAGCTGGCGATGGCTGCTGTCAGATGAACTGCACAACCGGGTGAATTCAGGTTACCCCGGAGCACGGTCTTCCACCGCTAGCTGGGCCCTCCTGAGAGCAGGTAATGCTGTGAGCCCCTGTGTGGCTTTCTGGTCGACCCCCAACCCCAAGTGCTGACGCCCAGCCCCTACTGAACTCACCCTCAAGCGGATGACAGTGTCAGCAGGCAGAAAGCCACTCATTTCTTATCTCGGCCATGCTATGCTCACCGCGCCCACACGCATCCTCCCCGCCAGCCCTGGGTCCAGTTGTTCTTCCTTCTCCGGTGACACCTCCCTGCCTTGCCCTCTCTCCTACTGGGTAGCTCCATCCTTGGCTCCCACTCCCCACCCCGAGGTTGATGATGTCTGTGAAAGGACGTAGCCTTGATAACCTCACCCTCAGCATCCCTGCCACACTTGTGGGTCTTTTCCGTTTTCATCTGGATTATTGTTAAAAAGCGAGAGACGTCACTTTGCTGACAAAGGTCCATACAGTCAAAGCTAGGGTTTTTCCAGTTGTCATGTATGGGTGTGAGGGTTGGACCATAAAGAAGGCTGAGCACAGAAGAATTGATGCTTTGGAACTATGATGTTGGAGAAGACTCCTGAGAGTCCCTTGGACTGCAAGGAGATCCAACCAGTCCATCCTAAAGGAAATCAGTCCTGAATGTTCATTGGAAGGACTGATGCTGAAGCTGAAACTCCAATCCTTTGGCCACCTGATGTGAAGAGCTCTTTGGAAAAACCCTGATGCTGGGAAAGATTGAAGGTGGGAGGAGAAGGGGCCGACAGAGGATGAGATGGCTGGATGGCATCACCGACTCGATGCACATGAATTTTAGCAAGCTCTGGGAGTTGATGATGGACAGGGAAGCTTGCGTGCTGCAGTCTGTGGGGTCTCAAAGAGTTGGACACGACTGAGCGACTGAACTGAGCTGAACTGAGAGTTGGATGTGACTGAGCAACTAATGCTTTCACTTTCACGTACCCTGCTACATGCGTCCTTTCTGAAAATCATTCGCTGGTACCCCACGTCTGTTCTGGGGATAACCTACACCCCTCGGCCTGGACCACCTTTCCCAGGCTCTGCAGTCTTACTGATGACTCTCGTTCCTGCTCCTTTCTGAGTCCTTCCACCCCTTACCCGGGCCCCCGCGTCTTACTGAGTCTCTGTTCCGCAACGTCTTACTAAGTCTCCTTCCCTGTGGACTTCCTCATGTCTCTCCAGGTCCACAGAGAGCCACGTGCAGACCCCCAAGTAAAAGAGCACGCAGCTGAAAACCATCCCCAAAGCCAACCGTCCGTACAGCTGACGGGAAACGTGTGAAATTTTATACGCAATGTTTAAAGTCAAAATACACCTACACATAAGCTACTTGTTAGTGACTGAACAACCGCCTTCGGGAAAAAAACAACAAAAAAATCTTCGTTAAAGAATTTGATGGCTTATGAAAATGACAACTGCAATTTCCCATTGCACACAGAGACAATTGATGCCTATCTACAGAGAAGGGGAAATTTGAGGGTGGCCATGGAATTTGAGGATGTAACTGGTTATTATGGTAATATCAAGATGAAATTCTGGTTGCCTATACTGCAGGGCGAAATAACTGGACCATGATGTGAGTGGTCTAGCTAATCCTGCGTTTTCACAGCGTGTTTAAATTATAGCCCTGTTCACATGTAGGATGGAATAGCCAGTTAGACCCCCCCCCCCAAAAAAAATGTACTTAGTAGGGGGAACAATTTCAGGTCATGGAGGAAAAGCACATTTGGCATCTGGTAGGTGCCAGGAGTTGGTGATGGACAGGGAGGCCTGGCGATCTGTGATTCATGGGGTCGCAAAGAGTCGGACACGACTGAGCGACTGAACTGAAGTGAGCTAAACTGACATGCCAGGAATGTAGGAACAAGCCTAGCTGTCAAGACTGTGTTATAGATGATATTTTATGGCCATTTGGTTTTATTCCATTTTTGTATCTATTTTGCAATTTTTAAAATCGTAATAAAATGTACAGAACCCCAAATTTACCATTTTCACCATCTTTAACAGTACAGTTCAGAGGCAGTGAGTACTTTAGCAGTGATTTTATCTCACCTTCGTGAGGAATTCAAGAATGCATATAACATGACTTAAAACTGCCTGGAAACTGTAGACATTTGGCTATTTTTTTTTAAACCTATGAGAGAAAGAAGTCTTTATGTCCAATAACACATCTGAGAATTTGATGGACTATTTTCTTGACGTCCTTCTGGTACAGAGGAAGAAAAAAAAAACAAAACCAACTAATTTGTGAATCTAAGGACAAGGTGCAGGCTGTTTTTTTTTTTTTTTTTTTTTCTCCAGGGCATTTTTGTGCTTCCTATTTTGGAGTGAACTTTCTGGCTGGTTGGATAAAAGAATCTCAAGATAAAGTGGGCAAGATGTCAGGAAAATAAGACTGGATCGTGGTACCCATCCAGACGGAGAGCCTGTGAGAACTTGATGGGTGTCTGTGGAATTCTGGACACCTTTCAAGTCCTCCTGGTGCCTTCACTTGTAACTACGGCTAAGTCAAAATAGCAAGTGAAACCCTGAGCACCCCAGATGGGGTGGAGCTATTTCCGTCTTCTCCTGGATTCTGATGTTCATTTGGACCCCATAACGTGACGCAATTAAAAAAAAAAATAGTTTGTTCCAACGGAAAGATAGCCCTCGGTTTGCAAAGAAACATCTTTTTTGAGCAGTGGTTAAATAACAGAGTGATGAAGTGCTTTGAATCTTGAGCTCAGCAAGTAAATTAATTTGAAAAAGAATAACACAAAGGTTCTCTGTTCCTTCTGTGAGAAAGTTTCTCTCCAACGATTTTTCATGAGCAAAAAGAAAAAAAGATGGCATTAATTGCGGCCGTGCCTAGATCATGTTCTCCTTCATTTTTGGACTTTACTCTTCCTCCTGGTTCAAAGTGTTGTGGAGAGCTTTGATCATGCTGCCGCTGCCAAGAGATTCATCCTTCTGCTAAATCCCCCTACCACCCAACCGAAAGGTCCTCTCGCTCAGCGCCACACGATTCGATGTTCATCCCGGGCTTTGAACTGCCTCGCGATGAGAGAACACCTGGGAATTTTCTGACTAGAGGAAACAGAACACCAGGCTTGGTTCCCGCAACTTGGGTTTCTATGTGAATTTCCAGACAGCTCTCAAGTTCTAAAAACGACTCGGGTCTTCTCTTGACGCGTTCCCTAATCGTGCACCCTTCAATGCTTCCAAGAATGGCTGTCCTCCTTTGCCCAGAAGCTGCAAGGAGACCTTCGCTCTGTCTTTCTCTCCAAACAGGAGTGAGAAAAGTTACCTGTACTCCACCTTTATCATGGCTCTCCATTTGTGCGGACTCTTTCTTCTTTAAAAAAAATCTTTCTTTATTTGACTGAACCAGGCGCCACGTGGGATCTTAAGGAGAAGTCTTAGCTGTAGCACGTGGTATCTAGTTCCCTGACCAGGGATCAAACTCTGGTCCCCTGCATTGAGAGTGTGAAGTCTTAGTCATTGGACCACTAGGGAAGTCCCTGTTTCTAGCTCCTTGGTGGGAAAACACACACTTTTTTTTTTTTTTTTAAAGCAAAACCTTCTTGAAAGGAAGATTGCTTCTGCATTTCAACGTGACCACTCCCTGGTTGGTGATGTCGTGGCTGACCCTTGCCGGAGGGCTGCAGCTTGACCTCTGGTGTGACCCCTGGGAGCTCTTGGGCCTCATGAATGTAGCTTTAACTGATTTCCCAGGCCTGTGAGTGTGGGCATACCAGCGATTTGCAGAATCAATGAAAAATAATGAGTTAAGGCAACCAAGCGGAGTGGAAAGCGTCCTACAGAGCACCCCGCCTTTTGCTGCCCCCCCCACTTGCATTTTCACTAAACAGAGTTCAGGGGCGGGTAAAGTCCAGGACACCCTGTTACTTTTGAATTTTGGACGCACAGCGAATGATGTTTTAGTATTAACGTCCATTCCAAAGAGGGCTTCCCCGGTGGCTCAGATGGTAGAGAATCTGCCTGCAGTGCAGGAGAGCTGGGTTGGATCCCTGGGTTGGGAAGATCCCAGGGCCTGGCAATCCACTCCAGCATTCCTGCCTGGAAAATCCCAGCTGAGAACTCACTCTTTATGTCCTTTCTGCCTCTCACTTATCACACCTTTTCGACCTACAGGCCCCAAGGTGGTAGCCGCTGGGCACAAGTGACTAGCAAGCTACTCAACCGTGGCTCGTCTCAGCTGTTATGTGAGTTTGACTTCTCAGGCCTCACGTGAAGAAAAATAAAAAGACACCAGGCTTCTGACTTTACCATGAGGCAAAAACAAGGTTTCCCATTAACAACTTTATGCTGTGCTGTGCTTAGTCGTTCTGTCGTGTCCCACTCTTTGCGACCCCGTGGACTGTAGCCCGCCAGGCTCCTCCGTCTGTGGGATTCTGCATGTAAAAGTACTGGAGTGGGTTGCCGTTTCCTTTTCCAGAGCATCTTCCCGACGCAGGGATCGCACCCAGGTCGCCTGTATTGTAGGCGGATTCTTTACCGTCTGAGCCACGTAAGTAGCTTTAGTATTAGGTCATATGTTGAAATCGTACTATTTTGGCAATGTACTGGGCTAAAACATATTGTTAGAATTGTTTCTTTTCAATTTTTAATAGGGCTACTAAATCATTTAGAATTACATATGTGGTTTGGGTCCCATTTCTATTAGATCACAAGGCTTTAAAGCAGGGATGGGCAGACGTTTTTCTGTTAACGGCTAGGGAGTGACTCGTGTGGGCTCATGACGCACAGGATCCCTGCTGAAAATTCTCAACTTGGCCCTTGTAGCCTCTGAGAACCATACAAAACAAATACGTGTAGCTGAGTGCCAATAAAACTTTATTTGTAACAATGAAGTGAAGTGAAGTGAAGTCGCTCAGTCGTGTCTGACTCTTTATGACTCTGTGGATTGTAGCCTACCAGGCTCCTCCGTCCATGGGGTTCTCCAGGCACAAATATTGGAGTGGGTTGCCATTAGGGTTTATTTCTCCCAAGGGTGTGGTCTGCTGACTTCTGCTTGAGACACCTGCGGGTCTTATTTGTATTTTTAAGCGGAATATCTGCATAGCTCTTCCCTGGAGAAGGAAATGGCAACCCACTCCAGTATTCTTGCCTGGAGAATCCCGTGGACAGAGGAGCTATGGTCCCGGGCGGGGGTCACAAAGAATCAGACACGACTGAGCGACTACACCACCATCTCCATGGCTCAGCCCTATGGCTTGGACAGAGGGAGGAAATATTTGCAAGTGGACAATTTAACTTTCCCAAAGGTGGTTTGAGTACTACATATGAAATGACTGACAGTTTATTGATTCTTTTTTTAGTAATGGAGAAAGAAAACCACGGTGACTCTTGTGACAGGGGGGTGGAGTTGGGGGAGGTCTTGTGTCAATGCCTCCTGGATTCTCCCCCAGGAAAGTGCAGGTGGCCTGTCCTTTATTCTGCAGAGACAATGAGGCCCTATTGTTGCCATGATGTTCAGTCACAAGTCGCACCCGACTCTTTGTGACCCCGTGGACTGCGGCCCGCCAGGTTCCTCCGTCCATGGGAGGAACGTGGACCCATAGTCCACGTGAGACACGGCAAATCTATCTGACAGATGGTAAAGCCACGAAACACCAGAAATGGGGGCTGTCATGCTGATAAAGCCAAGGCAATCTTTTTTTTTTTTTTTTAACAAAGAGTTGCATGAGTATTAAATCCCATTTTCTCACCCAGTTAAAATGTTTTATTTAGTGAGAGCCTGGCATGATGTAACTTTCTAAGAACTGACTTCCACGTGATTGGGGAATGCCCTGAAATGTACAAACTTTCGGGATCACATTAAAATATATATATATATATATATATATATATATATATATATATATATAGTGACAGGTGCAGATATTCTCTGGGGAGGTGAAACAGGGAGTGAGAGCAATTAGTTGCGATTGGTCCATAAGCAAAGCGCTTTATATATTTCTTTCACTGCCGAGGCGGGGGTGCGGGCGGGGTGGGGGGGTGCTTAGGAGTAGCTCTGGAATTAAATAAATATTCATCCCTGGAAGTGTCAGCCCAAGACATTTACAACTCAGAGTTTGATTGAGTAGCTGTTTCATGCTTTCCTTTTCAGCGCTGAGGGAACCTGGGAATAATTTCTGTCCCTTTGGTTCCGTAGTCTGCGAATGGAGCCAAAGTGTCACTCCTTAAGTTGAATTTCCATTTCCATGGCTACTGTCTGTTTTGGCCCTGCCATGTAAATGTGATTTTGCTGTGATGGAAACTCTGGCTTAAGTAGCCGGGGTGGTGGGGGGCTGCTGTGGGGCTAACTTAGGGGTGGCGATGGGCTGCGCTTATCAGACTGTAAGAGTTGACAGCCTTGGGGGAATCCCAACGACTGGCTTGCACATGAGTGCCTATTTCGGGGCAACTCTTGGTTATTTATGTACAGTTGGGAAGGTCTCCTGGAGGAGGAAATGGCAACCCACTCCAGTGTTTTTGCCTAGAGAATCCCATGGACAGAGGAGCCTGGCGGGCTACATACCGTCCATGGCGTCACACAAAGTCGGACACGACTGAGCGACTAATACTTGATTTCCATTACTTTGTCAAAAATCTCCTTATTCTCCTGGAGGAGAGAAGTAAGTAAAATACAGTGAATGCTGCTGTGTCTTGGGAACTTAATTTAAGATTTCTACATATTTTATTTCGCTATCGAAGTTACACGCTGACTAGTAATAAAATGCAAAATCTACAGTCATATAAAGCACAAAATACTTGGTAATGTAAACGAATATAAGTTTTAAAATATTCCATTTTATGCTCTCACTAAACCATGTATCATTGAAACTGCTTTCCAGAGTTCCCTGGTGGTCCAGGGGTTAAGACTCCATCTGCCAAGACAGGGTACAAAAGTTTTGATCCCTGGTCCTTGAAGATCCCACATGACTCAGAGCAACTAAGGCCGTGGTCCACAACTGCTGAAACCCATGAGCTCCAGAGCCCGCGTGTTGCAACTACTGAGCCTCAAAGCCTAGAGCCCGTGCTCTGAAACAAGTGAAGCGTCCCCACTGAGAAGCCCTTGTGTTGCAACAAAGAGTTAGCACGGCCAAAAATACACAAGCAAAATTAAAAAGAAAAAAAAAACATCCTGCGTCCCAAGTAATATAGATTGAGGCACAAATTATCCATCTGATGATTTCCAAATGATCCATCTAGTAAGTTTTAAAGTCTCCCCAGATAGCTCAGTTGGTAAAGAATCCGCCTGCAATGTAGGAGACCCTGGTTTGATTCCTGGGTCGGGAAGATTGGATGGAGAAGAGATAGGCTACCCACTGCAGTCTTCTTGGGCTTCCCTGTTAGCTCAACTGTTAAAGAATCCACCTGTAATTCAGGAGGACCTGGGTTCAGTCCCTGGGTTGGGAAGATCCCCCGGAGAAGGGAGAGGATACCCGCTCCAGTATTCTAGGGCTTCTATGTTCTAAATCATCAGTTGCCTTTTAGAAATTGTTGGTGGGATCTTTGAGACAGTTGCTACTAACACAACAGTGCTAGGATTTGATAGAGGGAATTGTGGTAAGCTACCCCAGAAATGCGTGCATGCTAAGTCCTTCAGTCGTGTCTGACTCTTTGCGACCCCGTGGGCCATAGCCCGCCAGTCTCCTCTGTCCATGGGGTTCTCCAGGCAAGAATACTGGAGTGGGTTGCCATTTCCTTCTCCAGGGGAATCTTTCTGACTCAGGCCTCGAACTCATGTCTCCTGCGACTCCTGCATTGGCAGGCAGGTTCTTTAGTGGCTCAGTTGGTAAAGAATCCACCTGCCAATGTGGGAGAGCTGGGATCAGTCCCTAACTGAGCAACTCAGCACACACAGCACTAGTATTCTCGCCTGGAGCATCTCATGGACAGAGGAGTCTGGCCCAGGTCTACAGTCCGTGGGGTCCCAAAGAATTGGACACAACTTTCTTTCTTTACCACTGAGCCACCTGGGAAGTCCCACTGCAGGAATGCTACATACTGAATGCAGGTGTTTGGAGGTGGGGCCTTTGACTGCTAATTACACCCTGAGGGTGGGGCCCTCATGAATGGGATTAGCGCCCCTATAAGAAAGACCCTGCAGGGAAACCCACTCCAGTATCCCTGCCTGGAGAATCCCATGGAGAGAGGAGCCTGGTGGGCTACAGTCCATAGGGTTGCAAAGAGTTGGACACGACTGAAACAACTTAGCAAGAGAGATCCTGCAGAGTTTCTTCTCCTCTCTTGTCGATGTGAGGATACAGGGAGACGGTGCCTTCTATGAATTGGGGAAAAGGCCCTCACCAGACAGCAAATCTGCAGGCACCTTGATCTGGGATGTCTCAGCCTCCAGAACACTGAGAAAGGCATGTCTGTTGTTTACAGGTTGCCCTGTCTATGGTACTTTGCTAGAGGAACCCAAAGGGACTTAGACCAAGGGGACTGCCTCTTAACGGGACCCTAATGGGTCCCAGGGCCGCTGTGCGTGTTTCAGCTGCCCTGGGGGCGTGGCCTGCATGTCAGTACCAGGGGACTCACCTGGACAGGTTGCCTCAGCCTTGCACAGATGCCACTACCAAGGCAGCCTATCCCTAGACCTGCCCCTTGCCCCTCCAGTGGAGGAAGTCTCCATGGCAGTGGGAGGCCACCCAACCTGCTTGGCCACTGACCCCTCTGTCCACTTAGCAGCCGCCAGGAACTTCCAGCGTCAGCACACAATGGACTTTTGGAGCCTTTAAAAAGTCTGAGATCCACTTAAGAATCCTGCCCCGCATTTGGCTATGACTTTGTTCAGTTCGTTCAGTTCGCTCAATCCTGACCGACTCTGCAATCCCATGGACTGCAGCATGCCAGGCCTCCCTGTCCATCACCAGCTCCTGGAGTTTACTCAAACTCAACGTCCATCAAGTCGGTGATGCCATCCAGTCATCTCATCCTCTGTCATCCCCTTCTCCTCCCGCCTTCAATCTTTCCCAGCATCAGGGTCTTTTCCATTGACTCAGCTCTTCGCATCAGGTGGCCAAAGGATTGGAGTTTCAGTTTCAGCGTCAGGCCTTCTGATGAATATTCAGGACCAATTTCCTTTAGGATGGACTGGTTGGATCTCCTTGCAGCCCAAGGGACCCTCAAGAGTCTTCTCCAACACCACAGTTCCAAAGTACTGTTATGAAGCACAACTTTGTAATCTCTTTTAATCTAGAACAGTCTGCCTTTCACTTGATGTTGAAGAGTGCTGGCTTGCAGTCTTCTGTAAGTGTCTCAGGGTCTGTATCTGCTCATTTCTGCATGACTCCATGCAGATTGGACATTTTTTTGGCAAGAACCCTGCACAGGTGCTACTGTATCCCTTTCACAGTTGTAACAGGAGGATCCGATGCTCAAGATGACCTTGCATTGCTCTGGCCGACCTTGGTTAGTTGGTTAGGGCTGTGCCCACTCAGTACCGTTGACAAGCGGGCACTTCCTTTCCTGTGTAAGTGATAGGTTAATTGGGGGGCGGATGGGCCAGATCTGGGGACTCTGAAGATCTGGTCATACCCACCCCTTAACTACTCCTGTTGGAAGTACTGCCTTGATGGTGAAAGAATGGTGAATTACCAATTTAATCTTTTCTTTTCTAAATTGGTTTTTCATTTGCCACCATCAGTTTTGTTAAGATATGAGGGACACATTAACATGGTGTGTGAAGTCTTCTACAAATTCTGAGCTGAAATTATTCTAGGAATAAGACTTTGAATTCTGTACCCCAACTTTTTTGCATCATTACATACTCATAGGGTTTTTTTGTAATTGTTGTTAGTTTTATTTTTGGGGTTGTATGTGTTATAATCAATTAGCATTATTGTTGTTATTATTATTTTTTTGCCATACCTTGAGGCTGGCAGGATCCTAGTTCCCTGACAAGGAATTGAACTCCGGCCCTGAGCTCCATAACTCAAAGTATGGAGCCCTAACCACTGGACTACCAAGGAATTTTTATTATCATTTTTTGGATGCTAAAATTGTCCCCAAAATTGGCCACTTGAACTCCTTTTGGCGTGCGTGCTTGTGCACATGCTAAGTCACTTCAGTGGTATCTGACTGTTTGTGACCCTATGGACTACGTGGCCCACCAGACTCCTCTGTCTGTGGGGTTCTCCAGGGAAGAACACTGGAGTGGGTAGCCTATCCCTTCTCCAGGGGATCTTCCCAACCCAGGGATCGAACCAAGGTCTCCTGCATTGCAGGCAGTTTCTTTAACAGCTGAGCTGCCAGGGATGCTCAGAAATTCACTGAGGAACCCCCAAATGTTTACCTCAGTGTGTAAGAAGCCCCTGGTCTTACTGGTTTGGGAAGAAAGGCATTTAAAAAATTTATGTATGTATGTATTTTTGGCCGTGCTGGGTCTTCCCTGCCTCGAGAGTTTTTCGCTAGCTGTGACGTACAGGCTTCTTGTTGCGGTGGCGTCTCTTGCTGTGGAACACAGGCTCTCGGGCTCACGGGCTTCAGGACTTGCAGGGCGTGGGGTCAGCAGTTGTGGCTCCTGGGCTCCAGAGCTCAGGCTCCACAGCTGTGGTGCATGGGGCTTCATTACTCCTTGGCACGAGCACTCTTCCAGGACCAGGGAATGAACCCGTGTCTCCTGCACCAGCAGGTGGACTCTTTACCACGGAGCCACCAGGGAAGCCCAGAAAGGCTTTTTTTTTTTTTTTTTTTGGAGAAGTCATAGCAATACACAAATTTCATTTCAGTTTGGTGCAAATACTTCTTGTGGCATTTGTTCTGTGTGTGTATGCATTGCTCCACTGTAGGCGGTGGTGTGTAAATAGGTGTGAATGTGTATGCACTGCTTCAGTGAAGATAGTATGCATACTTGTGTGGGTCCAGTTCACTTCAGTTGAGTTCAGTCGCTCAGTCATGTCCGACTCTTTGCGACCCCATGGACTGCGGCTTGCCAGGCCTCCCTGTCCATCACCAACTCCCAGAGTTTGCCCAAACCTATGTCCATTGAGTCGGTGATGCCATCCAACCATCTCATCCTCTGTCATTCCCTTCTCCTCCCGCTTTCGAGCTTTCCCAGCATCAGGGTCTTTTCCAATGAGTCACTTCTTTGCATCAGGTGGCCAAAGTATTGTAACTTCTTACACTCATCTTAGAGCTGGTGTAGAGTGAATCTGGGAAGAATTACTTGGAGCTGCTTCTCACTTTTGAGCCTCGGGGTGGGAGTGGGTCGCCGAGGGATGCAAGAGCTGGGTAATGTGTTACAGAAATGTGGCCTTCTTTGTGCTTGATGGTGATAGCAGTGTCATTTAGTACAGAGCGTGAGCTGTGCTGGAAATAGTAATCCTTCTGAGGCAGCCAAGACGTTCCCCTCACTCGCCTGTTAATCAGGCTCAGAAAAGCTGGAGGACCTCTCGCTAAGTTAGTGAAATATCACGAAGAATAATGACCATGTGTAAAAATAGCCAGAGAGCAGAACAGCGGGTCAAAAGAGTTAACGCGTGTTGTGCAATCCTGGAAGCCTATGCAAGCTTCCTTTTCTTTCCAACGATCGTCCGTGGCATCTTTCCCTGGGTTCCCGCCGTATCTGTGAGGGGAGCTGGTGAGATGGTGCAGTCACCGACGACCCCAGGGACTCACAGCGCAGCATTTCTCTCATTCTTGCAACGTGTCACTGCAAGCTGGCCTGAGGCCCCTGCTGTTGTAGCCACGTGGGGACCGAGGTAGGTGGAGATAAGGAGGGTGGGGGGAAAATGACAGCCTTGCCCTCAAGCCGCCTCCTGATGTGTTACATTTCTCATCTTCGTGGGGGAGACATGTCACCTGGCCAGACCCGAGTTCAGCTGGGTGGGGATGTTTAATCCTTCCCCATGGCAAAGAGATGGGGAGACAATGGAAACAGTGACAGACTTTATTTTCCTGGGCTCCAAAATCACTGCAGATGGTGACTGCAGCCATAAAATGAAAAGACGCTTGCTCCTTGGAAGAAAAGCTATGACCAACCCAGACAGCATATTAAAAAGCAGAGACGTGCCTTTGCTGACAAAGATCCGTCTAGCCTTCCAGTAGTCAGGTATGGATGCGAGAGTTGGACTATAAAGAAAGCAAATTCCCCCATTTTAAAGGAATTTGTACTCCTCCGATGATGACAAAGATGGAATGCTTTTCTACCCAATGTTGAGAATTGTATGTGTTTATTCTCTTACTTTTTCCTGTTCTTGTCTGCATAGGGCTGTGTAGAAGGGAACCTAGGATGTTCACGTCTGTGAATGCAACAGAAACGTCATTCCAAATTGCACTGGAGACAGAGGCCATCCGGTCAGGTAAGTAAACCAGGACAGGGGTGCGCAGCTGGTCGCTGAAGCAGCGGGAATCGAGGATTTGAAGCCCCCAGTTGTCATGGACATGGCTCATCCATCGCCTCTGCTTCCCTTCTGAGGCAGCTGTCTGCCCTCTCACCAGAGCCACTGGCCCTGCCCAGCAGTGGACACGGAGGCCAGCGTGTCCCAGGCTTAGGTCGTTAGCTATGCCGACGGGGAGGATTCCACCTGGCCCAGGGGGCCTGACTTGGTCCTCACCGGCACCTTCGGGAGCAACCAGTGGCGGGTGCCTTGTGCTGCGTGCTCGATAAGTTGCTTTTGTTGTGTCTGACTCTTTGCCACCCCATGGATCATAGCCTGCCAGGCTCCACTGTCCAAGGCATTCTCCAGGCAAGAGAGAATGGGTTGCCTTCCTCCAGGGGATCTTCGCGACCCAGGGATCGAACCGGGGTCTTCTGCATGGCAGGCAGATTCTTTACTGTCTAAGCCATCAGGGGTCAAAGGGCCTTGTGTTTACTCTTAAGAGATGCTGCCAAGTGACATTCAGAATTGATCCCACCCCACCCCACCCTAATGGATCCAGGCTCAGGGACACTTCTTTCACATATCATCATTAAGTGGATAGAACGCACTGTGTCACTCAATTTTTATCCCCCAAGCAGAAACCTGGATTTCATTATATTTTTAATTTCGCTAGTCACTAGTTAGGTTGGACATCTCGTCCCTCTTTCTCAGCTCTGTCTCCTGTAAAGTGGCCATTTGTCTCTGCTCCTTTTTTGGTCTGTTCTGTTGAACTGTCAGCTGGCTTTCCCACAGATTTGGGACAGTTCTTTAGATATGGGACACATTAATCCCTTTGGGTTTTTTTTTTTTTGGTAATGTTTTCCCTTATTGTTCTTGTAATTTTAAAGATGTTTTAAATTGTGGAAGGATTAATGGTTTTTCCAGTGGTCATGTATGGCTGTGAGAGCTGGACCATAAAGGAGGCTGAGCACCAAAGAACTGATGCTTTCAAACAGTGGTGCTGGAGAAGACTCCTGAGAGTCCCTTGGACAGCAAGGAGATACAACCAGTCCATCCTAAAGGAAATCAACCCTGAATATTCATTGGAAAGACTGATGCTGAAACTCCAATACTTTGGCCACCAAATGTGAAGAGCTGACCTTGATGCTGGGAAAGATTGAGGGCAAGAGGAGAAGGGGATGACAGAGGAGAAGATGGTTGGATGGCATCACTGACTCAATGGACATGAGTTTGGTAAACTCATCATGAGTTGGTGATGGACAGGGAGGCCTGGCGTGCTGCAGTCCACAGGGTCACAAAGAGTCAGACACGACTTAGCGACAACCCCCAATACGCTAAAATCTATAGATCTTTCCCGTGTGATTTCTTCTCCTGCTTTTACGCAGAGCAGTTCTTTGCACAGACTTGTACGGCTTCATTGTCAGCATCTAGCATTTTCATCTATCAGGCTGAGTTCTAACTCTGGTGGTCTCTGATGTCAAGATCAGGGTTTGGCAAGCTTTCTCCGCGAAGGGCCCGACTGTAACTATTTTCAGTTTTGAGGGCGGTAGGGCCCTGTGGCAACGATTTAACTCTGCTGTGTTGTAGCCGGGATGCAAGCACAGACAACAACTAAATGAAAATGGGCATGTCTGGGTTCCAGTTAAATATTATTATTATTTTTACAGAAAGAGGCACCAGAGTGTAGTTGGACAACGCTTGCACTAGACGGAGACAAGAGGCAAATCTCCTATTCAGATGGACTACTGAGGCACACTGGTGTTGTTTACTTGGAGAGAAACGGTGAATATAGAGCTGTCATTACAAAAGTTAAACAGACCATGCTCCATTAACGCTTGCTTCAGAACAGTGTTTCACATAATGCACTTGACAAATAACATGGTTACGTGACTGTATGTGGGCATCCCAGGTGGTGGTAATGGTAAAGAACCCACCTGCTACTGCAGGAGACTAAAGTGATGTGGGTTCGGTCCCCGGGTCCGGAAGATCCCTTGGAGAAGGGAATGGAAACCCACTCCAGTATTCTTGCCTGGGCAATCCCGTGGACAGAGGACCCTGGCGGGCTGTGGTCCACAAACCAGGTGGCAAAGAGTTGGACACAACTGAAGCGACTTAGCAGGCACGCATGCGACTTGTGAGCCCTATTTCTTTCTAGGCGTTTGGGTCTGAGATTGTTCCATTTGTCAAAATACAAATCCATGACTGGAGTTGCAAGGGGCCTGGTACATTTCTCAGGCTGGCTGGCTGAGAGTCTACTTTTTTTTTTTTTGCCAAGAAAAAGAAACACAGATATGGTGTATTCTGCTGACCTGGGGAAACTGGGGACTCCAGATGAAGGGGGGGGGGATTAGCGGTCGTTTTAGGAAATGAACATCTCCGTGACAATTAACGGAAAGGCATTCATGGAATTCATGAAATGTAACTGCAAATGCACCCTCTCTGAAAAACCTCTGATTGGCTCACTGGGAGTGGTTGCAGGTAGATTAGACCACAGGCTGTACTTCTCTTCCCAGCATCGTGTCAGACGCAGGTCCCTTCTGAAGTCTTGGTTGGTCAAGGGAGCCCTGAAGAGTCAATGGTGGTGAGGTTTGGGAACCTCTGGGTGAGGTGTCACCTGGAATATTGCAAACACATACAGCCAGAGCTCCTGGTTGTCGATATGAGGGGTGTATGTGTTCAGTTGTGTCTGACTCTTTGCGACCCCATGGACTGTTAGCCCCCCAGGATCCTCAGTCTGTGGGATTCTCCAGGCAAGAATCCTGAAATGGGTTTACACTTCCTCCTCCTGGGGATCTTCCCGACCCAAGGATCGAACCCAGGTCTCCTGCATTGCAGGCAGATTCTTTACCAGCTGAGCCACAAAGGAAGCCCAAGAATCCTGGCGTGGGTTGCCATTTCCTCCTCCAGCGGCTCTTCCCAACCCAGGGATCGAGCCCATGTCTCCTGCATTGGCAGGCAGACTCTCTACCTTCTAAGCCACCAGGGAAGACCCACAGGTTTGGCATGCAGTCTGCTGGATGAATGAATATATTCCCCGCCCCATGTCCGTCCTCTGCATCAAAATGTCCGGGGAGTGGCTGCCGGGAATCTGCACACACAAGAACCCTTTGTGACCCTTCTGAGGTATCCTTGCCATCTGAGAGGCCCTCATACAGGGTCTCAGGTCCCACATTGAGTCTAATCAACTGTAGGAGCTAGTCCTCAGACTTATCCATCTTATGTCCACGGCAAAGATTGTTGGGGATATTTATGTCTCATTCTACAAAATGACTCAATGGAAAAAGTGACCTCGTGTTTTCAACTTAATTCCACCTTCCTAGCTCGGTTGCTGCAACCATATCGAAATTCTGTGTCTAAAATGTTCCGGCGGTTACTGAGACCAGGATTGTGACTAAAATTAACTCTGAGACCAGAATTGTGACTAAAATTAACTCTGATCGTCCAAGTTCTCTTTATGTTACTCCTCATATCTCTTGGTCAAATGAACCTCGTTACCTTCGGAAACAAAAATACAACAAAAGAACCACAAACCAATCAAGCAACAATAAACATTTTTTTTTAATTGGCTTTTATTTATTTTTTTTAAAGAACGAAAATTCTGCACCACTATCTGTGATAGCACCAGGCTTGGGAGAGGGGGAAAGTGAATTAAGCGTGACAATTTGTTTTTCTCTTGCATGACTCTTTTGATCATATTTTCTTAGTAGTATTGGTTCAAAGGGAATCATAGTGCTTGCATGTTGAACGGCACCTTGCATAAATTAAATTGGCCTGGAGTTGTTAAAAGTATTTAGAGACTCTGTTATAACACGACATGCTTTCTTAAATATTTGTGTTTTCATCTGTCTTCCTAATTGGGCTCTCAGCTGCTGGAAGGCCGCTCACGTCTTATTTGTCCCCTGCCTGGCATGCCATCTGCCCCTTCACGTAGCATCCTCTGAGGCCTGATGCTTTTGGGGAGGAATGAACATCTTCATGGAAAATTCCAGCTCATCTACACATCAGCTACCTTTGATTAAAAAGTGCATCTCTCCTGCTCAGAGAGGAACACTATTGTCTATTCTACATTTTAAAAAAAACCCAGAAGCTGAAATCTGACTGTATGACTCTCGGACAACCCACATTTCCACAGTGCAGTAACACCCTCACGTCACCCTGCCTACATCACACTTGGGTGTTTGAATGCCAGCTGATGAGAGCTCATTTTAAACTCTCCTGCTTTAAAAACATTTGTTTTTCTTTTTTCTTGAAAGAGTTCCCCTTCTGCATCCCAACAGTTTGATTTCTCTTTCAATTCTGGTGGGCTGACATCCTCAGAGATGTTTTGCTTCTGCCATTACTTAGGGGAGGGGATGAAACGATCGGATCTTATTTACAGTCTTATCTGATAAAGATGGCTTTGCCATAAAAGAAGCAAACGGTAAAAAACAAGAAGTACGAGACACTGGGTCTTAAAGTTGTCCTGCTAAATAAAACCAAATGAAAAGAACTCAGTTCTGGATTGCTGACTTGGGGAACAGCCAGCTGCAGGTGACTCTGTTGAGGACAGAAGTAAAGAAGCAGATGTCCTGGTGAATTTTTCAAGTGAGTGTGTAAGATAATCTTCAAAAGTCAAGTTTAAAATTCCCTGCTTAACTTTTTGTAATCCTTCTGGCCGTTGTATAGCCCAACTATTGTTGTACAAATAGCCTTAGCAAGTCCTTCTTCCAACAACACAAATACGTCTCTTCTCCTGATAAAATCTCATTTTAAGTAAGCTGAATGGACTTTAGGTTTTTTTCCCTCTGCCCAGAGTTCATTTTTTTTTCCTGCTTTACCTTTTTCGTGTTTGCTTTATCAAGGTATATGCATGCAGTAAAATTCACTCTTTCTTAAGTATGCAGTTCAGTTCAGAAATCTTCAAACTGTATACAGGCTGTGGGTCCAAACTGGCCCACAGATTGTTTTGTGAATAAAGTTTTATTGGAACACAGCCACTCCTGCTCATTGACGTATTGTCAATGTCTACTTCCGTGCGGCAATGGCAGACCTGAGTACTTGCTATAGTCTTGGTCTACAAAGGCAAATACATTTGTTCTCTAGACCTTTACAGAGATTCTACAATCTTGACTGAAAAAGAAAGTGAGTAGCTCAGCTGTATCCGACTCTTTGCAATCCCATGGACAATCTTGGCTACAGTTCTACAAATTTTGACCAATTAACAGTCATGTAACTACCACCATGATTAAGATTAAAAAATTTTTCATTGCTCTTAACAATTAAGGGAACTAAGCTACTTCAAGATGATGCTGTGACTGTGCTGCACTCAATAGGCCAGCAAATTTGGAAAACTCAACAGTAGCCACAGGATTGGAAAAGGCCAGTATTCATTCCAGTTCCAAAGAAGGGCAATGCCAAAGAATGTTCAAACTACTGCGTAATTGCACTCATATCACACACTAGCAAAGTAATGCACAAAATTCTCCAAGCCAGGCTTCAACAGTACATGAACCAAGAGCTTCCAGATGGTCAAGCTGGATTTAGAAAAGGCAGAGGAACCAGAGATCAGACTACCAACATCCGCTGGATCTTTGAAAAAGTAACAGAGTTCCAGAAAAATATCTACTTCTGCTTTAGTGACTATGCCAAAGCCTTTGACTGTGTGGATCACAACAAACTGTGGAATATTCTTCAGGAGATGGGAATACCAGACCACCTTACCTGCCTCCTAAAAAATCTGTATGTAGGTCAAGAAGCAACAGTTAGAACAGGACATGGAAAAATGGACTGTTTCCAAATCTGGAAAGGAGTATGTGGAGGTTGTAAATTGTCACCCTGTTTATTTAACTTATATGCAGAGTACATAATGTGAAATGCCAGTCTGGAGGAAGCACAAGATGGAATCAAGATTGCTGGGAGAAATATCAATAACCTCAGATATGCAGATGACACCACCCTTATGGCAGAAAGTGAAGAAGAAAGTGAAACAGAAAAGTGAAAAAGCTGGCTTAAAACTCAAGATCATGGCATCCGGTCCCATCACTTCATGGCAAATAGATGGGGAAACAGTGGGAACAGTGGCTGACTTTACTTTTCTGGGCTCCAAAATCACTGCAGTTGGTGACTGCAGCCATGGAATTAAAAGATGCTTGCTCTTTTTGGAAGGAAAGCTATGACCAACCTAGACAGCATATTAAAAAACAGAGACATCACTTTGCCAACAAAGGTCCATTTAGTCAAAGCTGTGGTTTTTCCAGTAGTCATGTATGGATGTGAGAGTTGGACTATAAAGAAAGCTGAATGCTGAAGAATTGATGCTTTTGAACGGTGGTGTTGGAAAAGACTCTTGAGAGTCCCTTGGACTGCAAGGGACTCCAACTAGTCCATCCTAAAGGAAATCAGTCCTGAATGTTCATTGGAAGGACTGATGCTGAAGCTGAAACTCCAATCCTTTGGCCACCTGGGGCAAAGAACTGACTCATTTGAAAAGACCCTGATGCTGGGAAAGATTGAGGGCAGGAGGAGAAGGGGATGAGAGAGGATGAGATGGTTGGGTGGCATCACTGACTCAATGGACATGAGTTTGAGTAAACTCTGCGAGTTGGTGATGGACAGGGAGGCCTGGCATACTGTAGTCCGTGGCGTTGCAAAGAGTCGGACACGACTGAGTGACTGAACTAAGCTGAGCTGAGTGGTATGGAGAAAGATGGAAGAGGGGAAGGCAAGAGATGGCAGAGGAGAAAAGGTAAGATGTCATAGAGGTGGCAGAGAAGGTCTTGTTAAGAAGGCAGCCCTGGAGGGCAGCTCTGACCTGCACAGTCCAAGGGCCTGTTTCACTGTGAATGTGGCAAAGTGCAGTGATGGTCATGTCTCCAGCTTTGCCGGGCAGAAGTCACTGCACTCAGGCTTTCTCTAGTTTTGTCGAGTGGGGGATACTCTTCTGTGGGGTGTCCAGGCTTCTTATTGTGATGGCTTCTTTGATTGCAGGCCATGGGCTCTAGAGCACACAGGCTTCAGTATTTGTAGCTCAAGGACCCGGTTGCTTCACAGCCTGTGGGATTATCCCGGACTAGGACTCGAACCTATGTCCCCCGCGTAGGCAGGCAGGTTCCCAACCCCTAGACCACCAAGCAAGTCCACTACCTGATATTACTTTTTTACAGCTGAATAATGTTGCATTGAACTGATACAACACATTTTGTTCAGCTGATGGACATTTGGACATTTTAGCTGCCAGGAACAGTCATTAGTGAGTTTTTGTGCAGACATAGGCATTCAGTTTTCTGGGGTAAATACAAGAAGTGGAACTGCTGAGCTGAAAAGAGTTCTGAAACTGAGTGAGACTGGGCCTTTGCTTAAAGGGAAGTACCTGGTCCAAATACATTCTATCTTTATAGCAAGGAAAGTGAAAAGGAAAGTGAAGTCGCTCAGTTGTGTCCGACTCTTTGTGACCCCATGGAGTGTAAGCCTCCAGGCTCCTCTGTCCATGGATTTTCCAGGCAAGAATGCTGGAGTGGGTTGCCATTTCCTTCTCCAGGAGATCTTCCTGACCCAGGGATTCAATCTGGGTTTCCCACATTGTAGGCAGACGCTTTACCATCTGTACCACCAGGGAAGTCACAGCTTCACATTATATTGAGGGCTGCAACTTGCATCATTTTGTAAAGGACAGAGACATAAATGATAAATAATGATATATAAAATATGACAATCTACCACCTGAAAGAAATATTGTTTATGGAGCTTGGAGAACCAAGTATTGAGGGCAGTTTTGTTTTGAAAAGAATGCTATGACCAATGTGGTTTTTGTTCCTCATGTTTATATTAAAAGAAAAGCGAAAAAAATTTATTTTAATTAAAAAAAAATAAGGTCCATAGACAGAAAGAGAGAGGGAAGAAGGGAGTGTCTGTGTGACTAAGTTTTTGCTTTTAATCCACTCCTTAGAAGAGAGATGATGAATATGACTCTTTCTGGGAAGTTCTTTCATCCAAGAGTAAAGAATTTTGGAGCTGCTACCCAGTGAAGTGTGGCAGGTCAGCCTGACACCCAGGGACCTCCTCAGAGAGCAGGAGCTGGGCTGGTTCTTGTCTGTGGCGGACTTGACTTTCCTTACGGAGTGCTCATGGCCCTGAGGAGGTCTGAGAAGAGTCGTTTCGGGGAGTACACACGCTTGACACCCTGCTCTGTTTTCCCTCTGGACGTGTGTAAAAATGTCAGACTGCGCCCCCGTCCAACGGCACCCAGCTTCCCCCCATGGAGCTGTTGGCGGCATGCGGAGATTAATCATCGGCAACTGTTTATTTAGACGCGGAGGTCAAGTGCTGAGGAAATCCTCAATCTCCTGACTCTTTTTTTTCCTTCCTCGATTCTGCAAGCCACGGATTCTTTGCTCTTCTTTTCCGCAGAATTTATGAAACCAAGTCAATGGAAGAACACGGTGAGAGGCCGACCCTGGTCTGCAGCAGTTATATGGCAAGAAGAAAAAGAAGAAGTGAGGAACAGGCCTTGATGGAAAGAGGTCTTCACGGATGCCACGTAACTGGCAGACTCAGTCAGTGAAAATCTGCCCTAGTCTGTCCTCAGGTCACAGTGCTGTTGTTAAGTCGCTAAGCTGTGTCTGACTCTCAGTGACCCCGTGGACTGCAGCACGCCAGGCTCTTCTGGCCTCCGTTATCTTCTGGAGTTTGCTCAGACTCACATCCGTTGAGTCAGCGGTGCCATCTAACCATCTCGTCCTCTGTCGCCCCCCTTCTCCTTTTGCCTTCCATCGTCACCAGCACCAAGGCCTTTTCCAAAGAGCTGGCTCTTTGGATTAAGTGGCCAGAGCCATTGGTGCTTCAGCTTTAGCATGAGTCCTTCCAACGGATATTCAGGGTTGATTTCCTTTAGAGTGGACTGGTGTGATCTCTGTGCTTTCCAAGGGACTCTCAAGAGCCTTCTCCAGCATCACAGTTCAAAAGCATCCATTTTTTTGGTGCTCACAGTGAGATCTCGTAAATGACTGCTCTAATTTAGGAATCATCCAGGAATTCACGTTTTTCTCATCCTCCGTCCTGGTAATTCATGAAAGAATAAGCACACGAATTCGTCAACTGTCATCTGGAAACAGGCAAAAGGCATTACCATGGACCTTCTAAACTGTGGATCTAGCACCTTGTAGGTGTTTTCATGCATATCACATTTGGGGGTGGGGTGGGGGTGGAGGAGTCTTTTTCTTTTTCCTCGGTTATTTCTCATGCCTTTGCCCAGGACAGTTATGGGACTGCAGCAGAATGAAATCATCTCTCTCGTGTGGGGCTGTGGGACAGACTGCCAGGAAGAAAACATTTCAGCACAGGCATTGTGTAGCAACAGCTGCCTGGATGGAAAATTCCCGAGTCTTTTCTGTTGCAATGTTTTCCGTTTTTATATGTGCGAGGAAATGTGCGCTTAACTGAACTCAGCTGTTTGAAAAATTCACAGAAAATAGGAGATAATACCTGATCTTTGCCATGTAAGTGATTTTAAGTAACAGCAGGAGAGATGTGTTCAGTTCAAACAGTTTTTTTTTTTTTTAATGAAATGCATACTCTATTTTGTGACTCTTGTCCTCTTGTGAAAGTCACTCAGTCATGTCTGACTCTTTGTGATGCCATGGACTATACAGTCCATGGAATTCCCCAGGCCAGAATACTGCAGTAGGTAGCTTTTCTCTTTCTCCAGGGGATCTTCCCAACCCAAGGATTGAACCCAGGTCTCCTGCATTGCAGGTGGATTCTTTACCAGCTGAGCAACAAAGGAAGCCCAAGAATACTGGAGTGGGTAGCCTTTCCCTTCTCCAGTGCATCATCCTGACTCAGGAATTGAACCTTGGTCTCCTGCACTGCAGGCAGATTCTTTATCAATGGAGATATCAGGGAAGCCCCATTTTGTGACTAGTACTGTGCCAAAACTGAGGGAGATTTAAGCAGTGGAATGTTTACATTCTGATTGATACAATGAGACATGTGTGTCTGAAAAAAATATAGCTTTTAAAAAAAAATGAGGAGAAAATGAGAGATCACAGTAGGATACTTTCATGGTTTATCAAAGTAGCAAGTTTTGAGCTGCAGTTTGAGGATGAATAAGAGGTATTTTGGAGAATACATACAGAAAAGTATATATATGTATGTATCTTCAGGGTATAGAGCTTGCTGACTTTTTACACCTGATCTGATCAGCACAGATCTGATTAGCACACAGATCAAGAAAAGAACGTTCCTGGCACCCTGGAACTCTCCCCCGCCCCCGTCCCTTTCTGTGACTACCCATCTCCACTTCTTTGAACAGCATAAATGAATTGTGCTCACCTCTGTACTTTCTATACATTGAATGATGTAAAAGGCACCTGTTAGGAATGAGCTATGTTGTTTTGTGTCTGGAGCACTGATGATGTGAGACACAGACGTTGTTTGTTTTTGTCACTGCATAATATTCTGTGGTATAATATAACCCCATTTTCCCACTTCACCATTGATGGGATTTCTGGTGTTCCCAGTTCGAGGGAACTTTGAAACTGTGCTGCTTAAACCTACTAGAGTGCCTGTCTTTTTGGTGAAAATATGTGCATGTTTTTGTTGGGTATGTGTTTATCCAGAAGTAGGAAAGTAAAAGAAAGTGAAGTCGCTCAGTCATGTCCAACTCTTGGGATCTTATGATGGAGTGTAACCTGCCAGGCTGCTCTGTCCATGGGGATTCTCCAGGCAAGAATACTGGAGTGGGTTGCCATGCTCTCCTCCAGGGTTTCTTCCCGACCCAGGGTTTGAACCTGGACTTCCTGTATCGCAGGTAAATTCTTTACCAACTGAGCTAGTCGGTAATATTAATTTAATGTTATAATAAATTTAATATGATATTAAATAGGATATTATTAAAATTAATAATATTAAATAACTAAAGACTATTTAACATTAAATCAGTGAATAAAACAAGGACTGAACTGAAACTCCAATTCTGTCACCCTGGCCACTTATCCACACTGGGGAGCAGCTGCTATGTTAGTACAGAATGTCTGCGTCCCCGCTGAGAGTCCTAGCGGGCACTGGAGGAGAGGATAAAATGCTGAAGGGAGGGGTGAGGACTGGATTAAGCACATACATGTGCAGTCTGTCGCATCCCGTCTTGGCGGTTACTATAAAAATGTCTGGTCTTTGATCAAAGCTGCAGCCCTGCTGTAGGAACATTATTTGTTACTGCTTTTTAAGCATTTTAGTCATGTCTCAAAGATGTTTCCTACATTTTGTTTTCTTTCACACATTATTATTATTGCTTTTTTTTTTTTTTTTTCTGGCTGTGAAATACAATCTGGGTGGTTAGGCCATTTCCCACAAAGTCAAAAACCATCGATCATGACTTAGTACTACATGTTGATTTATGGTTCATGTGTGAACAAATAACTTGCCCAGAAAAACGCTGTCTGTAACCGAGGCCTCCTGGCCCCCTCTGCAGGGTAGGGTGAGGTCAGTGGCTGGCCTGGCCACTCCTGTCTGAGGGCTTGCTGCCGAAAACCTCCAGTCGGCCTGGGACGGGAAGCGAAAGAACTAATGGAGGAACAAACAAGAAAGATCTTTTTTTTCTTTTTCCCCATTCATCCTTTAAGGAAAGATCTTTTTGATTAGGAAAACATTCTTAGATTTTTGCATGCCCTGGAGATTTTTGTATGTTGTTGAAAAGCTGTAATATATTCTCCTCTTCAAGGCATTTTCTTTATCAGAATAAAACAAGCTTCTTCTGGTGAGCTCGAATCAATACAACCATAACTCCAACAGAAGCCTCTCTTCCTTCTTAGAACTTATTCCCTTTTGGTTTAGCATAAAATGAAAACAAAGTCCCAATGACAGGCTAGTTGTATCATGTGTGTTTTGGTAATTGATTCATCCAAGAATTTTTGAAGTAAAGTGAAAGTCAACTTGGCTCAGTCATTTCTGACTCTTTGTGACCCCCGTGGACTATACAGTCTGTGGAATTCTCCAGGTCAGAATACTGGAGTGGGTAGCCTTTCCCTTCTCCAGGAGCATCTTCCCAACCCAGGGATCAAACCCAGGTCTCTCGCATTGCAGGCAGATTCTTTACCAGCTGATCCACCAGGGAAGCCGAAGAATACTGGAGTGGGTAGCCTTTCCCTTCTCCAGGGGATCTTCCCAACCCAGGAATCAAACTGGGGTCTCCTGCATTGCAGGCACATTCTTTCCTGAGTACTTATTACTGACCAAAGACTGAATTTGGTGAATTGATCTACATTTGGGATTGTGGTCAACACTCAAACAGGTCTCTCCCCTGTTCTCATGGCCCTTATAATACAGAAGGGGAAACCAGTATTTTAAGAAAGCAAAAACTAAATGGCCACAGAAAAATGTGTCATAGTTGGCAAAGACTGAATTGCCAGGAAAATGGAGTTCAGTTGGGTGAGAACATTGTGATGTTGCATAAAAAGTGGTAGAAAAAGTAGTGTTGTGAAATAAAGGGGCACCGGCTTTGGGGGTCAAGGCATCTGAATTTCCTTCCTGGTGTATCAGTTACCTGATGCTGGTGCAGAACAAATAGCTCCCTAGCAGCTTAAAACAACAAATGTTTGCTATCTCATCATTTCCAGGGGCAGGAATTTGGGGGCAACTAACCCTGGAGAAGGGAAAGGCTACCCACTCCAGGATTGTGGCCTGGAGGATTCCATGGACTGTATAGTCCATGGGGTCCCAAAGAGTCGGACACACGACTGAGCGCTGTTCACTTTCACTTCAGCTGTGGTTGGGACAACAGGCTCGTTTCTGAGACTGCAGTTGGGATGTTAGCGGCAGCTGGAGGCATCCGGTGCCTTACTGAGGCCGGGGGATCTGCTCTGAGGATGGCTTCTTTGCACGACTTTTGGTCGGAGGCCTCTCTGCCCTGGCATCTGGCTGAAAGCCTGAACCTCACCAAGTGGTCCTGACCGGTGGACCACCCGGGTATCTTTGCAACATGGCAGTTGACTTCCCTGGAGGGAGGGGTCCAAGACTGAAGCCTCACACGACTGAGGCTTGAAAAGCCACAAACCTTGGCTTCACCCTTAACCTACTGGTTACGTCACACCCTCGAGGGAAGGGGAACCCAGCTCCACTTCTGAAGGGGGAGATGCCACAGAATTTGTGGACCCATTTTAAATTCATAGCGCCTACCCTGCTGTCATTTTTGTCTAGCTGTGGGATGGAGAGTTTTCTCGGGTGAGAGGTAGGTTGAATGATACCCACCCCCACGAGGCTGCTGGGAGGATTCAGCGAGATACCTTAAGTGAAGAAAGTTTGGCAAATTCTCATGCGTTATGTGAAGGTTGGTCATTTAGGAAAGAGTAGAGAGAGACGTGGAGTGTATCCAGCAACTCAAGTGGCAAAGAATCCGCCTGCCATGCAGGAGCAGGAAAGACACAGGTTCGATCCCTGGGTCGGGAAGATGCCCTGGAGGAGGGCATGGCAACCCACCCCAGTATTCTTGCCTGGAGAACTCCATGGACAGAGGAGCCTGGCGGGATAGGGTCCGTGGGGTCGAAGAATCAGACATGATTGAACCAACTGAGTATGCACACACAGAGACACATGGAGCCTCAAGTTTACAAAATTCCCCTTTGCTTAGTTGAGGTCATTTGCTGAACAATGAAGAGAATCTTTGATGATGCAGCAATGATCTGGGCTGTGCAATGCTTTCTTCGCCATATTCAACCTCATTCTCTTTTATCAGAAGTCCAGTGTGATCCAGGTTGGAGCCCTTCAACCTGCCTTTGCTTGAACCCGTTTTTAACTCTTTGCATCTCTGTTCTGAGTAGATTCCCTGAAGCGACTTTTTTAATCATGAATTCCTTTCTTGGCTGTTTTCAGCATAGAGAAGCTTCCGTCTTCTCCACTCCCTGTCCCCAGGATGCTTAATTTGTTTTTCCCACCCACCTGCTATTTTTCTTCACTCTCAACATTTGCTTCCATTCATAGATGCTGCTGATCTCTGCACACCAGGGGTTTACAAGCTGAAAGCGTCACAGCAACACAGACACGCAGAGAGGGGACGGCAAAGAAACAACTGTCGGCAATGAAAGAGGGAGTCCTGCTGAAGAAGAGCAACTATTAATGCCTCAGCATCACACAGTCAGTGCGTCCCTGAACCATCCTGAGGGTTGTCTATGAGCGCCTCGTGTCTGCTGGTGTCTTCCTGATCGCCTTCAGTACTGACAAGGAGTAGTGATGTTCTGAATCCCGGTTGGAATATGTGAACACACTAGTTGTTATCTCTTACTATCCGCTTTCTGTATGCCTGTGTGGCTTTGGTTTTCCTCGTCTGTAAGCTGCTAACGTGCAGAGATCAGCAACATCATCTGATCGGGCTTCGGTGTGGGTTTGCCCTCCTGTGAGTGTTGGACTTCGCGTCTGTTGGCATCCCGAGTTCCGCCCATGATCCCTGTGTTTTTAGCAAGAGTGCTCACGTGCCTGTTTTTGGACAGCTGTATATCTCTCCAAATACTGGCCATTTTTGACCTTTCCTCTGCGAACCTCACTTCCCCCTTTCTTCCCCAAGGGCAGTGTCAAAAAGGATGAGAGAAGTGCCTGAGGAGTGACATAGGGCTGCAACAGAAACCTCCTAACGTGAGGTTCTTGGCTCATTCAGTCTTTACGGAGATCGTGCCCTGGTCTTTGCTAGTGGGTTAGCGGTCAAGAATCTGCCTGCCAATGTAGGAGACTTGGGTTTGATCCCTGGGTCGGGAAGATCCCTTGGAGAAGCAAACAGCAATCCACTCCAGTATTCTTCCCTGGGAAATTTCCTGGACAGGGAAGCCTGGTGTGCTGCAGTCCATGGGGTCACAAAGAGTCAGACAGGGCTGAGCAACCAAACCACCACAATGAGCCTGTTCTTAAGATTTGACTCTTCTCTGCCAAGCGCTATCTGTTTGAGGGAAATGAGGCACGGGTTTTATTTTTTTCCAGAACCTGATGTAAGCATTTCTGAAATGACTGGACTTCCCCATGCCTGCCAGATTCCTTTAGGCTACTGTAACGACAGCCGATGGGGATATGGCTCTGGGTGTACACATTGCTATCAAGAATTAAGCAAGGCAGGCTCTCTGTTGACAGACTGTTCACCCACTCTAGTGGACTTAAGTACCTTGATGCTTCTTCTGTGCCTTCTGCTAGAAATCGGAAGATCTGGACATCTAATATTATGAGCTTTGCTATCAACTCATAGGGATTTGGGGGCAGGGAATCCAGGGTCAGCATCATGACTGCAAAGCTCATCTCCTGGCTTACAGTGTGTTTGCTGGATGACAAAGGGAAAAAAATTAAAGGTAGGATCTTGGCTAATTTAGTCCTTAAAGGTAGGATCGTGGATAATTTAGTCTATTTGTTTAACCTTCAGACTCACTGTTTGCAAAATGAGATAACTTCATCAATGCTCTTTAGAGACTCTGCAATTACTTTATATAAAAAAAATTTAAATTTTCAGATACATGGTGGATATCTCAGGAAAAAAAAAAAAGCTCATGGAGAGATGTCAATCAACAACTGCAGTGCTATACTGTAGTTAAGTTCTATCCAGAGATGTTTTCTCAGAAAGTAACATTTTTCAGGAACGTACATAAACCAAAGGTGATATTTTTTGAATTAACATCATCACCATTTTTCTTCTTCTTTTCCTAAGGTGCTTGACTGTGGAAAGCAGCTACAGAATTCACCTGTGTTGTGATTAGGCATTGGAATCCCACTCAGGTACCTTCGGGGAGGCAATATTTTAATAATTGGACAGTTCCTCTGCAATGATTTCCCCCTTGCTGGTGGTGGTGGTGTTTAGTCACTAAGTCATGCCCAATTCTGCAACCCCATGGACTGTAGCCCACCAGGGTCCTCTGTCCATGGGATTTCCCAGGCAAGAAAAGTGCAGTGGGTTGCCATTCCTTTCTTTAATCCCTGGAAGTGGTATCTTTCCCACCCAGGGACTGAACCCCTGTCTCCTGCATCGGCAAGAGGGTTCTTTACCACTGAGCCACCAGAGAAGCCCTAACCCCTTACGTTCATTCTAATTATTTTCCCTGTTCGGTGCGTCTTTATAAATCTGCCCAGTAACAGTTTGCTGAGTCCGCAGCATGAAGGAATTGAACCAACTGTTTATCGGTTAACACCTATGTAGGTTTCCCATAGACAGATTGCCAGTAGAAGGTAATCTCACTGTCCAATGTCCAAATAGCTAACTTTTCCCCAGCTGCATATTTGCTGTCAATTTCTGTAGACGAACGTGTTTCAGAAACCGATTCTCATTGTGAATTACTCACTGCGTGCGTCTCATCTTAAAACTGATGGAGAATGTGTACGATGTTATACAGAACACCGGGATGGGTAAGACTAGAACAGTGAACTCTGTATTGATGCTGCCTGAAATCTGACATTGACCCATACAGCCTAGCTCTTTCCTCCAAGCATTGCCTAGTTGCTCTGTAACACAGGGAGCTCGACTGGGTACTCTGTGACAATCTAGAGGGGCGGGATGCGGAGGGGGGTCTGAGAGGGACGGGATATGTGTACACTTGTAGCTGATTCATGCTGCCATGTGGCAGAGGCCAACACCACACTGTAAAGCAATTATCCTTCAGTTAAAAAGAAGTTCTAAAAAATGTAAATAGAAAGGCACTCTGCTTTTAGAATCGCTTCTGTACCCGAATTAGACAAGTACTTGAGTTTTCAGTTAGTCTTATAAACTGGGAAACCCCCTTTGGGTGTATTTATACACATATAAATACATATAAATATATACATATGTATACACACACACACACACACATATACACACATTGAGCGTATGTAGCAGTGGCACTGATACCTTTGTTAAGTTCAGTTCAGTTGCTCAGTCGTGTCCGACTCTTTGCTGCTCAGTCTTGTCCGACTCTTTGCAGCCCCATGGACAGCAGCACACCAGGCCTCCCTGTCCATCACCAACTCCCAGAGTTTACTCAGACTCATGTCCATTGAGTTGGAGATGCCATCCAGACATCTCATCCTCTGTCATCCCCTTCTCCTCCTGCCTTCAGTCTTTCCCAGCATCAGGGCCTTTTCAAATGAGTCAGCTCTTCACATCAGGTGACCAAAGGATTGGAGCTTCAGCTTCAGCATCAGTCGTTCCAATGAACGCCCAGGACTGATCTCCTTTAGGATAGACTGGTTGCATCTCCTTGCAGTCCAAGCGATTCTCAAGAGTCTTCTCCAACACCACAGTTCAAAAGCATCAATTCTTTGGTGCTCAGCTTTCTTTATGGTCCAACTCACATCTGCACATGACCACTGGAAAAACCATAGCCTTGACTAGACGGAGCTTTGTTGACAAAGTCATGTCTCTGCTCTTTAATATGCTGTCTAGGTTGGTCAAAACTTTCCTTCCAAGGAGTAAGCGTCTTTTAATTTCATGGGTGCAGTCACCATCCACAGTGATTTTGGAGCTACTTTTGTTACATTTTGTTATACTTTGAAATCAGCATAAGGTATAAACCACCTGCACCCAAGAGTGCCCAGTCTCCTGGGAATTCTACTGTTTCATGACCCAGGGACAGATGATCAAGTGGCTTGTTTTCAAGCCCCTGAGAACAGGTGCCCGTGGTGGCTGTATCTCATGATTCAAGTGACCAGACGTGGGCTGTGGGTGTCTGAGGCTGTGGTTCATGTTGCACTTCACAGGTTCAAATCCTTGTCCTCTCTTGGACTGACTCCTCTTATGAGCTGGGCAGGATGCTTCAGTCTCCCTGAGCCTGGTGGTTCTTACTGTGAAATGGGAATGACCCACATTGGTTGCTGCTGCTGTTGCTACTTAGGCGCTTAGGTCGTGTCTGACCCCATGGGACCCCAGCTCACCCTGGTTACCGGGGATTAAATGACTAACAGCACTCTAATGCTTAGATCAGCTCTCTGTTCAGAGAAAGTGCCCACCAAACATCAGACAAAGAAAAAAAGCCAATTTGTGCCACCTATTTATCCCCTGAAATAAAGGGTGAAAATAAAAACTCAAACCACAAGACAGCAAGAGAGGCAGAGAACTCTCTTCCTTAATTGTTACAGGCTATCTCTTTGTGAAGTTAGAGAGTGGACTTTGGGGTGAGAAGGTGGTATCTGTGGGTAGGGAAAAAACGTTTGGATAAAGGAAAGACTCAAAGCATTCTGCATGCGGGGTCATTACCCAGAGTACAGAAGGCATTTTTCTGTCACTGGGAAACCCCTTGCTACAGTGGGAAGATCATCTTAATTTCTGTTCTAAATTTTCTTGCGCGTAACAGGCTGTATTCTCTTTAGAGGCCTTCTAATATTGGATGGGCTCATGTAATTTCAAGAACTGAGTTATTCCACCTATCTGTGAGCATTCATGTATTTGGTTCCATGAATATAATTTGATACATTTGGCTACAAGAGAGATTGGTAACTTGATAAGAATTTCCTGGCAAGATTGGACATATGTTGCAAAATACAGCAAGTCTGGTTCAGAGGATTCTCTTTACATACAAATAATTTGTTTCTTAAAAATCCATCAGGCTTGGCATATGCAGTAGTTTTATTTGTAATGTAGCTTTAAAAATATTCAGTCCTTTACATGCACAGAGTAAAGAAAAAACATGACTTTAATCCTTCTTCAGTGCAAATATTTGAGAGAACATTTTAAATTTTATCTCAGTACTTTCTCTCAACTCAATTAAGCTCACTTTCATGGAAAAATTTAAATCACGCTGTACACAGATTCGAGTTGATTAATATTTTTTTGTCAATTAAATTACATATCACATAATTTCAAAACTCACAAGGATTGCGGGCAACCGTTATCTAGCCAGTTACAGGAAATTCGGAGAGGAATACAGACCAACTCTTCTCCTTTAATCAGAATACAATTAGAAAAAGGAACTTTGAAGGAAAAGGTAACAGTGGTTCTAAGAAGAAAAAAGCTAACTAACATGCAAAGTATCTTTGTTTCATTTTTGACAGTATAAAGACCATCAGTAAAAAAAAAAATTTTTTTATCTGGTTTATTGAATACTCTGCTGGAAGGGCTGACACTTTGTAAAAAAAAAAATTATCTGTTGGAGCTGAATCCTTTTCTGGGTAATCTGTATTTGATATGTTTACATGTGTGTGTTCCACCTACTATGGCTATGTAACAGAGCATGCCCAGAATGCAGTGGTTTAAAACAATAGTAATAATTTCTTATCTTCCAGGTCGCTCAGCTGGTAAAGAATCTGCCTGCAATGCAGGAGACCCAGGTTCGACCGCTGAGTTGGGAAGATCCCCTGGAGAAGGGCATGGCAATCCACTCCAGTATTATTGCCTGGAGAATCCCATGGACAGAGGAGCCTGGCGGGCTACAGTCCTTGGGGTCACAAAGAGTCGGACACCACTGAACAATTAACACTGATTATCTATCTCTCGTAATTTCTTACCTCCCCAGGTTTCTATGCATCAGGAATTTGAGAGTTATGTATTAATAGCTAGGTGATTCTGGCTCTGTCTCTTTCAGGAGGCTTCGGTCAGGGCTGCAATGATCTAAAGGCTCGGTGTGTGGTTCCCAGGGAGCAACCTCACTTGATTTGCAATTTGGCCCTTCTGTTGCCTTGCTAGATGCTGCTTGAGGGTCCTCACCGAGTGTGGAAGTGGACTCCGCAATGGCATGAATTCAGCTGGTCAACATCCCTGGGGGTCGTCTTGGGCCTGGCTCCATGGAACACGTGTTTCCATCACTTGCGTTTATCGACGTTTGAGAGTGTGCTTGGTAAAAATATCATTTTTCCCACAAACGAATGGATGTGATCTACCTGGAGGAAAATGATTTTAAGGTTTGAAAAGAACAAACACAGCAAGTTTTGAGAACCATGCACGTGATGTGCTTTTGCACACAAGAGTGGTTTTAAAGGCACTTCCCTCTTAAAGGGCTTCTCTTGTGGCTCAGCTGGTAAAAAATTCGACTGCAATGTGGGCGACCTGGGTTCGATGATCCCTGGGTTGGGAAGATCCCTTAGAGAAGGGAAAGGCTACCCAGTCCAGTATTCTGGCCTGGAGAATTCCAGGGACTGTATAGTCCGTGGGGTCACAAAGAGTCAGACACGACTGAGCGACTTTCACTTTCCTTCTTAAAGGAATAACAGATTCAAAAGCTGTTAATGCATGCAATTATTTTGTAAATTTCTCCTTTGCTTGTCCAGAAGTTGTGTATACTTGAGGACTTTAATACCTATTCAAGGAACTGGTCATTAGATACAGAAAACAGTTGTATGTGTGCTATGATTTGATAATGGCCTCACTGATATGGAAGAGAACCTGGGAAATTGGGGATCTGCAGGCTAAAAAAGTCCAACGTATGCCTGATTCCATAAAACCTCTCCACCCCTGGAGGCTGTGGAAAGAGCATGTTGGCGTCTGTAAATATGGTAGAAAAACCCCAACTGTCTGCTTCAGAGTGTCTGAGATGCTTCTGATATGTCCTCAGGAGAAGGCGCTTTGGAGGCTTGGGGGGTAGCTCCAAGACATGAGGGTTTCCCCGGTGGCTCAGATGATGAAGAATCTGCTTGCAATGCAGGAGTCCCAGGTTCGATCCCGGGGTCAGGAAGATCCCCTGGAGGAGGGCAAGGCAACCCACTCCAGTATTCTTGCCTGGAGAATGCCCTGAACAGAGGAGCCTGGTGGGCTACAGTCCATGGGGTCGCAAAGAGTCAGACACGACTGAAGCGACTTAGAATGCATCCACGCGCCACGACCTGAAGCAAGGCCTGACGCCTCATTAAAGACAGCCTTGGAACAGAAACCTTATGTCCCCTGTGTAGGAGAACACTGGAGCAGGCTGGAGAATGAGCTAACTGCAGAAACAGATGAATACAGAGAACGCCATACCCAAGTCTCTCTGACTGGGGTTTCATACAGCCAGATCTCAACAGTGGTGCAACCCTCCAGCTCATCCAAATGGAACCTAACTGGACCTTTGTAGGTTTTTGGTTTCCTCGCTTGATTTTTTTTTCTGTAGTGAAACTGGCTTTCCTGACCAACCAAATTTGGAAAATAGAATGATGGGTTTGCTCTCCACCTCGAAGAATTTGTCAGGAAACACAGCTTTACCAGGAAAACAAAACAAACTCCCAGCCCTGACCCCCAATTTTACCTCTTTAATAAGAAACCACAAAGAGATATGGGGCTATGAGAAGCATGGGACAGTTCTTTGAAAAGATTTAATGGTCATTTGTCTTCAAGGCACCAAAAATAACATGTGCAAGTGAGATAATACATATTTTTAATTAGTATTTTTTTTTTTGAGGGAGAGTGGGGGATGGATTCTTTTCCAGGCTCCATTTGCTAGAGGCTTATTTTTTATCTTGGTTCTACCTTTTCTAAAACTGTTGCAGAGAATTATTTTCTCAAGACATCAAATTCTTGGCTCCAGTTATAACCAGACAGGCTGCAGTGTTTTTTTTTTTTTTTTTTTTTTAATATCTCTTTCCTTCTTGTTTCTCATCTTTTATTTCTCAAAATACATGTGCTTTTTATAGATATGGGAGCCATTTTCAGATCAGGCTCTCTGAAAATAGTCTGAATCAGAATATATTAGGGGGAAAAAAATCATCATTTGCCCACAGAGGCACATCATGTTTCATTTTATTAAAAGCGGTACACAGAGGGTGCAGACAGGAAAAAAATGAGGAGGAGATTTTTTTCCCTCAGGTATTCTTTAAGCCAGAGTTTTGTTTATAGGAAATGTTTTTTAACGTTATATGAATATGTGAATTAAAAATAAATGTAAGCACGAGTTTCCTTTCTGCTTTGCTTTGTTGTTTGTATTTTTCCTCAAATATCCTCTGGGGGGTTAAAGTCCATGGGTCGTATTTTTACAGCAGTTATCTTATTCCGGTGTGGAATTAACCTTGGATGGGTTTCTCTTCTCCACTCCCACTGACCCTCTTCCGGTTCCTGCCCTTCATCCTTCAAGTTAACGATTATAGCGGTGGCTCAGACTCGCGTCCAATTTAAGTCTCCACACTTCGTGAGATGATTATTTTCCATAGAACAGTACTGTGGTCACATCCTATCTGCCCCAAAGCATGTAACACTTTCTGTTCCTGCTAGGTGAAGTCCAAACACCTCCAGGTCAGCACTGATGATCTGTCAAAAACCGTGACACATGCAAATACTCTGAAACCCACCAAGTGCTCTCTGGGGCTCTGGTCTCAGAGAAGAGAAACTAATGTTCACACAAAGATCCATATATGAGTGTCCACAGCCGCTTTATCGGTAATTGCCCCAAACTGGAAACGGCTCCCTGCGTCCTTCAACAGGTGGATGGTTAAACTAACTGCGGTATGACTATAGTGTGGAATATTACTAGGCAACGAAAAGGGGCAGGCTGTGGATCCACACAACACACTGGATGTCTCTCCAGGGAAATATGCCGACTGAAGAAGGCCAGTGAGCCTTTAACTGAAGGCTGTTCCGATGGCGGGATCATTCCTTGGCATTTCTGGTTTGCTACTCATGAGAGCAAGCGAACAGTTGTTGCCACACAAAGGTCCTGGCCAAGAGTCGTGGGTGTCAGCCACCGAAGGGCAGCTGGCAGAGATGAAAGGGGATACAAGACTGAGGTAAGAATGAGGAACTCCATCAGAAATGGAACAAAAGCACAAGGAGATGGATAACAGGGCAGAAAGGATGGGAAATCAGAGGACCACTCAGTGGGTCCAATATCTAAAGAACAGGAGCTCCAGAAAGAGAAGAGAAAAAAAAAACCCAGAAGGAATAAATCATAAATCATTTTTTACACAAGTCCGAGAAAGTAATTTCCACTTCTGATAGGCACACGGTGGCAGCTCAGTTCTGAACTGTCTCCTCCTCACAGAAGACACACGAAGCTACAAGAAAGATGACGGCAAACTCAACGTTTTTAGGGAATCCGGGAGTCAGAGAGCACGGGCAGGCTTCAAATCACAAGCACGGCTCTCAGAGTCGTAACCAGCGGGAGGCCCGCGCAGTTTTACATTATCCCAGTACAAGCAGTGTTTTAGGGTATCGGGGAAGATCCATCTGAGAGTCATCTGTGTAGAGCGGAATAACCACTTTACCAAAGAGTGAAGTGGAGTGAAGTTGCTCAGTCGTGTCCGGCTCTTCGCAACCCCATGGACCACACAGTCGGTGGCATTCTCCAGGCCAGAATCCTGGAGTGGGTAGCCTTTGCCTTCTCCGGGGGATCTTCCTGACCCAGGGATCAAACCCAGGTCTCCCGCATGGCAGGGAGATTCTCAACCAGCTGAGCAACAACCAAAGAGACGAGAAGGGGCTTATTAGTCAATGGCATTTAAAGTTGCTCACAGATTCACATAGTAAGTTCCGATATGGGATGGGACCTGCAAATCTGCATTTCCAACACGCCCCCGTGTGATGTGGACACTCGCATAACCAGATCCACGGAGCAGACTTTGAGTAACGTTTAACATCAGCACTTTCAGCCGTGGAGCACGTCCCACGTACCCAGGGAGCTGTGAAAAGTCCTGCTGCTCAGACTTCAGCCCAGAGCAGTCCATGGAATCTCGGAGGACCATCCTTGGACAGCCACGGCTATAAAGGCAGAATCTGGTGCTCGACACCACCAGCTATTAGGGAAATGCAAATCAAAACAGCAATGAGGTATCACCTCACCCTTGCCAAACAGCTCTCGTCCAAAAGTCTACAAAGAAGAAATTCTGGAGAGGGTGTGGAGAACAGGGAACCCATGTACACCTTGGCTGGGAATGTCAGTGGGTCCAGTCACTGTGGAGAACAGTCTGGAGGTTCCTAAAAAAAAAAATTACAGATTTACCGTATGATTCAGCAATCCTACTCCTCACCATACATCCGGAAAAGATGAAAACTCCCAGTCCCAAAGACACATCCGCCCCAGTGTTCACAGCAGCATTATTTACAGTAGCCAGGACGTGGGAGCAATGCAAGTGCTTATCAACAGATGATTGCCTAAAGAAGCTGTGGTTGATACACATCGTTGGAATATTAGCTATTAAAAGAACAGAACACTGGCATGTGCAGCAGTGTGGATGGACTTAGAGAATCTCGTGCTTAATGAAATGTTAGACTGAAAAAGACAAAGTACCCTATGCTATCTATCGCTTACCTGTGGAATCTAAAAAATGACACAAATGAACAAATATGCAAAATAGAAATGGACTCATGGATCTGGGAAACAAAAGGTGCAGTATCCAGTGGGGAGAAGGGAGGAGAGAGGAACAAAAAAGGTGTGTGGGATTAATAGACGCAAACTAATACACATACAATGAAAGTGAGTGTTGGTGTCTGACTCTTTGCGACCCTACGGACTCTACGCACCAGGCTCCTCTGTCCATGGGATTTGCCAGGCAAGAATACTGGAGTGGGTTTGCCATTTCCTACTCCAGTGGATCTTCCCGACCCAGGGATTGAACCCAGGTCTCCCGTGTTGCAGGCAGATTCTTTACCACTGAACCACGGGGGAAGCCCAAAATCAAGCAATTTATCCTGGGGTCACTGGCAAGAATACTGGGTGGGTTGCCATGCCCTCCTCTAGGGGATCTTCTTGACCCGGGGACTGAACCCAGGTCTCCCGTATTGCAGGCAAATTCTTTATCACTGAACCTCCGGGAAGCCCCTTTTGTAAATGAACTATACTCCAATAAAAATAAAAGAATACTTTCCAGGAAAAAGGGGGGAAATAAAGGCAGAATCTCAGAACTAGGTTGTAAACGAGATGCCTTTGGGGGCACATAGGTACCTTGAAGAGGGAAGCAAGTTGGCCGTAACGGAAGACGGCTAGCAACCCCCAGGCGGTGGCCGTGGGGAAATATAGACCCAGCAGCATCCAGATACTCAGGCTGTCAAGAAGGCCAGGCACTTGGATGTGTGTGTGGTCAGTCGTGTCTGACTCTTTGTGACCCCATGGACTGCAGTCCGCCAGGCTCCTCTGTCCATGGGATTCTCCAGGCAAGAGTACTGGAGTGGGTTGCCATTCCCTTCTCCAGGAGGCACTTGGATGTTTGATGGGAAAACAGTGAATTTTTTTTTTTTTTTACCTGTTATCACCTAATCCAGATTTCCATGAAACACCCAGGAGGATAGCATTGGGCAGGACAGAAAACCCGCTGCTGGGTGGCCTCTGATCAAGACTGGCACTCAGAGGGCTTCCCTGATGGCTCAATGGTAAACAATCCTTCTGCCAACGCAGGAAATGCAAGGAACACTCCGCCAGTGACAGGGACACAGGTTGGATCCCTGCTTCAAGAAGATGCCATGTGCCGTGGAGCAACTACATCCGTGTGCCGTGCCCGCTGAAGCCCACGCGCCCTCCAGTCTGCACTCTGCAAACGAGAGAATTCACCGCAATTGAGAAGTCCACAAACCGCAACTAGAGAGTGGTCCCTGCTCCCTGCAACTAGAGAAACGCCCTCGCAGCAATGAAGACCTAGCACAGCCAAAAATAAGTAAATAAATAAAATTGTATTCGTGTGTTAGCTGGTCAGCGTGTCCAACTCTTTGGCAACCCCATGGAGTGTGTAGCCCGCCAGGCTCCTCTGTCCATGGGATTCTCCAGGCAAGAACAGTGGAGTGGGTTGTCATTTCCTCCTCCAGGGGACCTTGCCAACCCAGCGATGGAACCTGGGCCTCTGGCATTGCAGGCAGAATCTTTAATGTGTGAGCCATCAGGAGGACCCCCAAATTTTATATACACAAAAATATATATATATATATATACACACACACACACACACACACACACACACACACACACATAAAGGTTGGCATTCAATAGTGTCCAGGGAGGGGTTTCCTCACCCCCAAGACAAAGGTTTGGTAGGTCCATTGGATGGAGTCCAGGAAGGCCAAACACCTGAAGCGATGCAGAGCTCTGCAGAATGAAGACTTATCCTGAAAATAATGCAAAGGTCCCACCAGAGAGAAGGGGCACTTCTGGACTTGAGGAGGACAGCTTGAAATGCTGACTTGGAAAATCTCTCCATTTTATTTCCTAGACACAATGATCTATAGCCAGCTATTCATGTACCTATCGATTCATTTGCTATTTGTCAATGTGCACACATAAAACTTTTGTTTTTCTCTGGTGAAGACTTATTTCAGGCAATGGCAAAGTGTATACTGTCAACGGCCTTTTTTTTTTTTAAGTTTGACACTGTATTACACATTTAAATTTATGTGTTCAGATCAACCCATGAAAAGCTCCATGAGCACCTCCAACTAGGCAGCTTGTTTCTCTGCCTTTATGACAACATTGTTTTATTCATTCATTAATCTACAGGACACACTCCTGAGTACCCTCTCCCGGAGGGTGCCCACCGGGTGGCCAATAAATCATCCCAAGTTTCCACTTTTTTATTCAGATGATTCTCTAATCCCCAGTTAACATTTTTAAAAATGCCCAGTGGGGTTGACCTAGAGGGATGGGATGGGGAAGGAGGTTGGAAGGGGGTTCAGGATGGGAAACACATGTACACCCATGGCAGATTCATGTCAATGTATGGCAAAGCCAATACAATACTGTAAAGCAAAATAAATAAATAAAACTGAGATAAAAATAAATAAATTTAAAAAATTAAAAAGAAAATGCCCAGTGATATACAATGAAAACAATTTTATTTTATAAGCTGCCTAGGTGACTTGGCTATATGTTATGTGAGGTTTTACAGACTTGTAGTGTAAAGATATAAATTTATATTACACAGAAGGAATATAAGGGAAATAATGCTGATTAAGAGGTATCGTACTGAACAGTGACAATATACATTGAGAAAGAAAAATGGAAGACAGAATTTTAAGTCTTTGGACTTACATTGGAAAAGACCCTGATGCTGGGAAAGAATGAGGTCAGGAAGAGAAGGGGGCGATAGAGGATGAGATGGTTGGATGGCATCACTGACTCGATGGGCATGAATTTTTGCAAACTCCGGGAGATACGGAAGGACAGAGAAGCCTGGCGTGCTGCAGTCCATGGGGTCGCAAAGAGTCAAACATGACTGAGCGACTAAACAATCCACAACCCAAATTACAAGTATGAGGTTCTATAACGGGAGATTCTGCATGTCGACAGGCCATTCATTTCCAGAATGGGATGCACAGTACCATCACAGTTATTCAAGTTTAAGTCTTTACATGCTCACAGTCCTGTGATCGCGAACATAAAGAAGAAAAATCCGCAATGCGCTGTGTATACGGGGTGTTCCTGATCACTGTCTGAAATCATCTTATGGACTTCTATCTCAGCCCTGCAGCACCTAAACTCTGTGAGGGCAAGACCTGATGGGTCTTGTTCAGCAGTCAGAATCAGAGCTGGCACTCAGCAGGGTCTATTAGTTTTCCAGGGCCGCTGCACAAATCTCAGAGATGGCTGGGGGTGGGAGGATCTTAGATAACAGACATGTACGGTATTACAGGCTGAGATCGGGTGTTGGCAAGGGACAGGCTCTCTCTGAACACAGCAGGGGAGGCTCTGTGCCTTCCAGCCTTCTCTCCTAGCAGCTGCTCAGTTCCCCAGTTCGTGACAGCCAAACTCCAGCCTCTACAAGGCGTTCTCCTGCCTGTCTGTCTCTGGGGCCAAATTCTTTTTGTAAGGATGTCGGACCTGGGATTTCCCTGGTGGCCCAGTGGTTAAGAATCTGGCTGCCGGTGCAGGGGACACAGGTTCCATCCCCGGTCTGGGAATTTCCCAGAAGCTGAGGGGCAACCAGGCCCTTGAGCCGCAACTAGTGACACGTGTGAGCCCTAGAGCCGGTGGTCCACAACGAGAGAAGGACCACAGTGAGACGTCCGAGCCACGCAACTAGAGTGTAGCCTGCTTTCGCTGCAGCCAGACAAAGCCCGAGTGCATCAACCCATCCCAGCCAAAAATAAATAAATAAGGACGCCGGTTACACTGAATGAGTCCCTTCCCCTGCTCCCATGACAGTATGGCCTCATTTTCACTCAACGTGCTAGGCACTCAGCCGTGTCCAACATTCTGGGATCCCACGTGGCCTTACTTGGAAACAGGTCAGTTTCAGAAGTACCATTCTGACTTAACCACTCCTGAAACAGACCTGTGTCCAAATGAGGTCACATTCTGAGGTCCTAAGGAGTTTAGGATTTCAAACCCATGAACTCTGTCAAGGCGGGGGGGACACCATTTGACCCACAACATAGGCACATGCTTTGTATATACACAGTGAATGAATGAAAAATGAAACAGGGAAAAGAGCCTGTCTGGGCACTATTCCGTGTCCAAGTGGCCAGGCGATAGCGTGTGTCTGATTATGTCTACTCCGTGAGCTAGAATTCCACAAAGTATCTAAGTACAGGGTTTTATCTTGAGTCTTTATAAACACAGGTGTTTTGAGTGATGTCAATTGTGACAGTGTATGAACTTCACATCGTTTCATAACAGTTTAAGTACAAATGTACAAAGACTTTTAGGAAGGAAGCCTATCCAGCTAAACCTAGAGTGGTTTCTGATGTGACCTGTTAGGCCAGAGGTAAACCTTTGAGTTTGGACGTTGGTCCAAAGGTCTGAAAACCCACATCTCAGCCCAAGGTCTTAAAATCCCCTACTCAAACGTGTTCAAGATTCAGTTCAGTTCAGTGCAGTCGCTCAGTCATGTCTGATTCTTTGCATTCCCCTTGGACTGCAGTATGCCACACTTCCTTGTCCATCACCAACTCCCGGAGTTTACTCAAAGTCATGTCCTTTGAGCCAGTGATGCCATCCAACCATCTCATCCTCTGTTGTCACCTTCTCCTCCCGCCTTCAATCTTTCCCAGCATCAGGGTCTTTCCCAATGAGTCAGTTCTTTGCATCTGGTGGCCAAAGGACTGGAGTTTCAGCTTCAGCATCAGTCCTTCCAATGAACAACCAGGACTGATTTCCTTTAGGATGGACTGGTTAGATCTCCTTGCAGTCCAAGGGACTCTCAAGAGTCTTCTCCAACACCACAGTTCAAAAGCATCAATTCTTTGGTGCTCAGCTCTCTTTATAGTCCAACTCTAATATCCATACATGACTACTGGAACAACCATAGCTTTGACTAGATGGACCTTTGTTGGCAAAATAATGTCTCTGCTTTTTAATATGCTGTCTAGATTGGTCATAGCTTTTCTTCCAAGGAGCAAGCATCTTTTCATTTCATGGCTGCAGTCACCATCTGCAGTGATTTTGGAGTGATTTCACTCTAATTTGTAAGTTCAAGAAACAGCCCCATGCAATCACCAGACTTTTCTGTCATTTGGCGTGTGGCATCACCCTGGGTATCTATTATCTTCTGAGTTGCTGCTTCTCTTCTTATTCATCCTTCAGTCCTTAACCTACCCTGACTGGTCACTTAACTTGTATCATGGAAGATACAACTCACTGCAGGTCTTTGCTGGTGGTCTAGGGGTTAACCCAACTGCCAACGCAAGGGCACGTGGGTTGCACGCCTCAGCTGTGAACTAGACTTCCCCCACGCCACGGGGCGGCTAAGCCCACACACCACAACCACTTCAGCTGATGAGCCCGACAGCCTGTGTTCCACCACAAGAGAAGCCACTGCAGTGAGATCCTAGCTCACTGCAATGAGAGAAAGCCCGCCTGCAGCAACCAAGACCAGCGCAGTCAAAATTAGATAGATCAATAAAGCACTTAAAAAAAAACCAACAACAAAAACTCACTGCAGAATTCTTAAGATGATTTACATGGACTCTTTCAAAGGTTACAACTTGAACAGAGAGGAACTTTTTATCATGTTTAGAGAAAAGTCTGTACCAGGTTTAGAGAAAAGTCGCCCCCTGCCCGCCTACTGTGCCACTTACGTTCCTGATTGCTACTGCATCCATCTGTGGCCTTTGCAGAAAAATAACCACCACAGGCAGAGGAAGCCAGGCCTGATTTTTTTTTTTCCACCCAACTGTATTCCCAGTTGCTGAATAGCACCTGGCATATATTTGTTTTCTCACTGAGGTTCTTGTGCTGCTGGGAACCAAAGTGGTAATGGCTTGGCCTTCTGCAGAATGACTGAAACAGTCATGTTGGGGTCCTTGTGGGAGGCATTTTATGTCCTTCCCTACATCAGGCTGCTGGCTGCAACCTGCTGAGATGTTCTTCCATGACTTAAAATATTTTTTCCCTGTATGCTGCTTTCTGTGCTTATAAACACCTTCAAGGCAACTATGTATCTACTGAGAGTCAGCTTCACTTTCTCCGGAACATTGCAAATCAGGGTGCCTCCCACTGCTGAACTGATACTAAAATATGAGTGGCCAGTCACCAGGCCAAGAAATAGAAGCAACAGATTTCAAACCAAGCTTTCTGCCACTTAACTCAGAGTTCTTCCCAGGAAAACATACACATGACTATTTTACTTAAGAGACGAAAAATGAAAAGAGGAATGTACAGCTTTTATAATACATGCAGCTGAAACTGGGAGCAACATGTTCCAGCCACCTCATTCTATGGGTGGGGAAACAGAATCCCCCAATATTTCCCCAAAGACTCACAATACAGTCATGGACAAAGAGCCTCTAGAACACAACCTCTAAGAGAAATAAAATGCTAGCCAGCCCCAGATGACAAGCCATATTTATAGTTTTAAACTTCCGAGCAGTGCCATGAAAAAAGCGATAAGAAGCAGATGAAATTAACTTTAATAAAACATGCAACCAATTCTATACATCAAAAATATTATCTCTTCAGCATGTAATTAATATGTGTTATTAGTGAATATTTTACATTCTTTTCTTTCTCTTTTTTTTTTTTTACAGCAAGTCTTTGAAACACTCTTACAGGGCATCTCAATTCAGGCTAGTCACATTTCAAGGGTTCAGCAGCTGCATGTGGCCACAGGCTGCCCTCCTGGATGGCATAGATTCAGAACAGCCCCTAAGCGCTGTGTCATTTCCTTCCCAGCAACAGCACCCTGCCTCCCAGGCTTAGAACCTGTAGCATATTAACTGTAAAGAGTTGGTGCTTATTTTGAATTATTGCACATGGAAGACAGCACGGATAGCAAGCGCTGGGGAGCTATATTTCGCTCATGGGAGACGTTTTAAATTTTAACCCCTGTCTAAGATACGGAAATCTGGAGAAGGAAATGGCAACCCACTCCCATATTCTTGCCTGGAAAACCCCACGGACAGAGGAGCCTAGTGGGCTACAGCCCACCCATGGGGCCTCCGGTAGGCATGCATACCATGTTCAGGTGACTAACAGAAACTGCACCATTGACTTCACGGTGGGAGATAATGTTTAAAATATTTGGGAGATGATATTTAAAATATTTTGGATCTGAAGAGAAAGGTGACTATTACACCCTTGACCTGAGGCTTCCAGGGTTTGATTTTCATGCTTTGAGTTACTTTCAATTGTGGTAACATTCCGTTAAAACTCATCCCTGTTTCCCAGGCTTCTCCACCCTTTCCCGTCTCAGGGAGCAGCACGTAGGTTCCATGTACAATAATTCACATTCTTCCATGTACAATAATTCAAAATAAGCACCAGCTCTTTACAATGGCATGGTAGAGGAGCTGAACTCCACCCCCCCCCACACACACACCCAACTCCTGTCTTATTTAAATCCTTTTGGATGCCGCTGGTCAGTGTTTCCGAAAATAAGCTCAGCAGAACACCAATTGTGTGAGCTACAAAGAAAAAGAGTCTCTGCGTCTGTATAACTTTGGGCTCTACTGAGCTAATGGTGTTGTTTATGCTGGGGTTTGACTGCCTGTGACAAAGCTGAAGTGATTCCACGTTATCACCAGCACCCCAGGCTGTCTCCCTCACCCCTCTCTTTAGTTCATACCCTCAGTGTCTATGCTCCCTGCCTCCTTTTGCAAGACGGTTTCCCCAAATGTGTGTGTTGGAGGATCAAATAAAAAAAAGGAGGTCGGAAGGGAGGAAAAATGCTTCCAGCAGAAAGCTAGAAATCTCGTAGATTTCAGCAGAAAGCTAGAAACACTCCTGAAATACTCCTGAAATCTCCAGGAGTATGCCCCTTAGGTCTCATCACCTATGAACGATACACCAAGGCCAGCTGCAGCTTCAAGGGAAGCTGGGAAGGAGAATATTTTTTACATAGCACTTTAGGGTGGGAAACTAAGTCAGCCTTGTCTACTTGAGAATGAAGGTGAAGACAGAACCTGGGAAGGTCAGAATCTGTCACATGGAGCCAAAGCTTTCTCACAGCCATTTAATGAAGATTTTGCTTTGTGTGGTGGCAAATAGGGGCAACATCAGTGTCTTCTTGTCCAGCATAAAATTCTCATTTTGCACACAGGAACTTGAAGAACTCTTATTGTCCTGGAAATAATCTGCTCTGGGCAGAGTTGCAGTAATGCGTGATTTCTGGGACAGCACTGTGTCCTGAAAAGGAGCCACACAGAGAAGGTTTGAGGAAGACCCGGGGTTTGTTGAATCCTGACCTCACTCCTGAGGAGGGAAGGCTTGGAACCCCACTTGAGGCCCCCCACCTTTGAAAGCGTGCATCTAAGAGAGGAGCCCCCCAATAAATAGCAAGGAGGCTCGCATTTGTGAGACCCACAAGCATCGGCTCTTAACAGGCTCACCTCTCAGACTGGAGCTCCAAGGCTTGGTGAAAAATGGTCAGGGGTATGTGTG
>CM035303.1:127459325-127524231 GCA_020226075.1 Hydropotes inermis
TGTGTGTGTGTGTGTGTGTGTGTGTGTGTGTAGGGAGCTTATTTGCTTGGCATGGAACGTGCTTGGCATGAAATGGGCAGAGTGTGTGTGTGTGTGTGTTGTGTGTGTGTGTGTGTGTGTGTGTGTGTGTAGGGAGCTTATTTGCTCATCATGGAACGTGTCCTGAGATGCAGGCATCTGGTTTGACACAGGTCCCTGAAACTGCTGGGATTTTCTCAGCTCACTGAGATGATGCCAAATGCCATCATTTCCTTCTTCTTTTGTTTTTCTTTTATTAAAAAAACCCCTCTAGATCCAGAACTTTCCACAACAGGTAGGAAAGTCAGATCTACCCAGGAATGAACTCTGGATTTGTACTGGCATCCCTTTGCTTATAGCAGTATTTCAGGGAAAGGTCACGGGCACCTCTGAGGTTTCAGAACTCTGCTTTAGCCTCTGACCTGGGTCTTTGGTTTGCGATTAGCCATCATTCACTTGACAGCCTGGAGACCTACCCTGATCTGCAGCAACTCCCATCTCAGGGGGTGGGCTGGATTCTCTTTCCCCAGCTTCTGCCTGGATTCTTGCCCCCAGCTGAGTGCACCCTCTGGAAGGACAATACTGCCATCTGTTTGACTCTGGGCGAGTCTCTCGCTGCCTCAGCCATTCACAGGAGTGGATCGCCTTTGATCTTTGGCATTTTCATTATCTCAGGAGGAACCTGGAATTTGCCATACACCTTCAGACGCTGAAATTTGCACTGGGGACCTTTCCGGTACACGGTGAACCAGTCTCCAGCCCTAGACTTGGTCCTGACCCTTCTTTTCCCACCAAGGGTCCAGCGAGCAGGTCTATGGGGTTGGAAAATTCATTGTTTTCTAGGAAACAGCACGGCTCAGCCAGCATCCAAGATGGCACTCAATGAGTCACTGCTCCTGACAGTCACTGTCTTCGTGCCGTTGCCTCCTCATCAATGAGGGCGCATCAGGATGATAACTACTGATAGAGTGTTACGGACCTCTTCGACCGTGCCTTTAGCAGATGGATCATGGAAGGCATTGCCGCTTATTGCCTTGCTCTGTCTGGGGTCACCTGGCTTCTGGGGGAAGCCAGTTCTCACGTCATGAAGACAGTGAAGCATCCTGATGGAAATGTATTTCTGATAAAGAACTGAGGCTTCCTCACCCCTAATGAGCACCATCTTGACAGTCTGTGCACACCTCTTCTTGAAACTGGATCCTCCTTCAGTCCTAGTCCAGCTTTCAGATGACTGGAGCCCTGGCTCAGATCTCCTCACAGGAGACCCTGAACCAGCACCACACAGACAGGCTGCTCCCAAATTCCTGATCTTTTGAAACCAGGAGGTAATGGTCATGATTGTTTTAGAGGGCCAAGCTTCCGTGCAATTTGTTACACAGAAACAACAAGTATATATAATAGTTCAGGGCCCAGCCGTGGCCACCACGGGTTTTTTTTTTCGCAAAGTCCCCTACCTTTTTGCTGGATGATTATGTTTGTGTCACAAAAGTGCCCATATTGTATTTTCCATCTGGGACTTGAATGAAAAGGGAAAGTGAAAGTTAAGGTCGCTCGGTCGTGTCTGACTCTTTGCAACCCCATGGACTATACAGTCCATGGAATTCTCCAGGCCACAGTACTGGAGTGGGTAGCCTTCCCCTTTTCCAGGAGATCTTCCCCACCCAGGAATCCAACCCGGGTCTCCTGCGTAGCAGGCGGATTCTTTACTGAGCTCTGAGGGAAGCCCAGGGCATGAATAAGTATTTTTAAAGTACTTGATATGTTAAAAGTTCCTTAGTACTTAGTAATTCAGCACTTCTCAGCATTTGTTAATTTGGAAACATCAGACATGATGTGAGAACGCAAAGGCCAAAGGTGAAATGGAATTTAAAATGTAATTGAGATCACAAATGTAATTGAATTAAAATGAGCGTGTCGGCTCCAGGAGCCAGATGTTTCCCCACTGAGTGTATCTGAGACCTGGGTGGATACGTCAGGCTGCTGGAATTGGTATGCCGTCTCCTTCGTCCTGCTCTTCACCTTTTGAGGGTGAGATTTCTTTCCTTCTCACTTGCAAAGATATAATATGAGAGCCCTGCCCGGGAGCCAGAATGGAAGCCTGCATATTGGAGGTGAGAAATTGGATGTTTCGTTGTAGGTGAGAAATTGTATGTTTCGTCTGTAAAGCGTCAAGGATTCACAGGTAGTACATGCGAGAGAGGCAGGGTGAGTGTGTGAGCATCCAACCTGGCCCCGTGGATCCTGGACAGGTCGTTAATTTTCTGCATCTGTGTATGCCTTTGTGATTGGGGAGATAGCGGAAGGTTCTTGGGAGGATCTGGGCCTGCTTCCACTCCGTCCTCTTTTTGTTGTGGTTATGATATACAGTCAAACTGCTGTAAGAAACTGCGTTATTAAAGACAAACATGGTTATAAGGGACAGCTCAAACATCGTGCATTACAGTGCAGAACAGAACATGAGCCTGATGCAACTCATCTGATATTTAACCAAATCAAATCGCAGGGTGGTGACCAGCACATTGACTTAGCATGATTAAAACAAAAACATGATCATGTATACACCAGGATAGCCCTGAATTTTTACCTGTACAGTTAGCACAAATCATCGTTTCATTCTGATTATCAGTTGCTAAAAAGACATAATAAATTGTTCCTGGGGCGGAGAAAGCTAATATGAAACATAATCTTCTTCCCTGTCAGCCCTGGAATGAAAAACCAAGAAACAGTATGTCACTTGGAAGGATTTTGCACAACAGGTTGACAGTTTTTGAAAATGCAGTGCCTTCCTAGAATGGCTTTGTTTTTCTTCCTAGTGGAGACAGCATAACAATTGAACGTTAACTCCTCATGAACATCTCTGACATTCAGCTTATTTACTTTGGAAGACATAGGACAGAAACAGCGTTGAAATTAATCGGAAACTCTTGATAGAGTGGAGGGTGTCAGACATCAGAACTCGCTGGCTGTAATTCTCATGGTTGTCCCTTTGAGTGAAATCTACACCCCAAAATAGAAACTCTTTCCCTTGGAAACTTTGGAGTCTGAAAATCAGGTTCCTTTTGCAAGTCGATTTGTCCTGGTTACTTGGGATTATCTGATAAAGATCGGGACCGATCGGGACCAGAGGCCCATCTGAAGCTCCTGCCTAGCTATAGCCCCCTTCCTTCCCCCAGGGACCCCGCCTTCCTGCTCATCTGCTTCAGTTTGTACTCTGCAGATCCAAGCCACATTTTAATAGGGATGGTAAAGATGTTTTGCCAAGCACCCAGCCAGCCGGAAGATCGCTGGCAGGTTTGCAGTGTCATTTTACTGAAAACACTGCAGGCGGTTTTTTTTTTGGGGGGGGTGGGGGATACATTTACATAAGAGGGAAGGCTTAAAGGGAGAGTGAAAGGCGGCTTTCTTCCGAAGGCTTTGATCCCGGCAGGCATCCGGAAACCCTTTAATGATGGATTGTTCTTCTTTGCTCACGCCCGGGGGTGCTGAGTCAGGTCTGCAGAGAGGGAATAAGGCGTCTGCCACGCACTGTCTGGCTTCTGGTCCTTTCCCCTCTCATCCAGGGCTGGGCCCTAGGTGGGCACCCGCCTACCTGCCAGGAGGACCTGAGTCAGGACTATCCCCTGGAGGAGGAAATGGCAACCCACTCCAGTATTCTTGCATGGAGAATCCCGTGGACGGAGGAGCCTGGTGGGCTACAGTCCATGGGGTCGCAAAGAGTCGGACACTTCACTGAGTGACTTCACTTTTGCTTTCCTTCATGATAAATTTATGACCAGCCTGGTAGTGGCAGGTTAATACAGGAGATGTAGTGGCAACTGCCTCCTTCTGAGTCAAGCTCCCGGTGTGAAAAGTTTCCTTGTGCCTCCTAGGAACTTCCCAAGTGGCACCAGGGGTGAAGAACGCTCCCGTCAGTGCAGGAGACACAAGAGACTCGGGTTCGGTCTCTGGGTTGGGAAGATGGTCTGGAGAAGGGCATGACATCTCACTCCAGTATTCTTGCTTAGAGCATCCCAGGGGCAGAGGAGCCTGGTGGGATGCAGTTCACGGGGTTGCAAAGAGTCGGACGTGGCTGAAGCGACTTAGCACGCGTGCCTACAAGCTTGAGACCAGACCTTGGCTTACTTGGGTGAGAGAACACACTTCGACCACATTGAATTGGTGATGGAATCGTACTGTCAGCCGGGGTTGGGGGGGATGGTGCGTGGCGGGGGTTCAAAGTCTCTGTCTTGAGAATGTCGTTGCCTCAGTTCACAATGGAAAAGAACGACCTCTGTCTTGAAAGAGGCCCTTCACAGCGATCTGCACTCAAACAATTTGTTAGTTCTTGAAAAGAGAGTTGCTGAGTGTGTATGGGTACATCTGTGGGTCTGTATGGTTGACTGCTTCAAAGGTAAACCGAGGCATGTTAACAATTTTAAGAGTCTAGCTGAGCAAACATTGATTTGAATCAGGCCGTGCCTAGCCAGAAGTGTTTGGGAGTGCTCCCCCGACAGGTGTGAGGTAGACGTTGATAGAGAAAAAGCAGAAGCGAAGTAAGGAAATTATAGGTTGCTTGTCGCTTCGAGCCCAGTTGGCTGTTTGGGGTCGGCTGTGCTGAGGTTTCAGTTTGGGAACACTGAGGCCTTCACAGGCTTGGATTTTGGTTTTTGCCTAGGCCTCCACTCAATTAGAGCCCCCTAAGTCTTGTCTAGAGCCTCGTTGTTTCATTAATTTAACAGTGTGCCCGTGGGTGGGTGCATCTGTCTGTCTGCGGGTGCACATGTGTGTGCGTGCATGGGTGTGTCCAGGTTTGCGTGTGTGCATGTGCAGGCATGCACATGTATATGTCTGTATACACATACGTGTATATGTGTGTGTGTGGTGCATCTCTGTATGTGCATTTATGCATGTCTATATTTGTTTATATTATGCATGTTTATATTTGTTTATCTACTGGGCTTCCCTCATATCTCAGTCAGTAAAGCATCTGCCGGCAGTGCAGGGGACCCGGGTTCGATCCCTGGGTCGGGAAGATCCCCTGGAGAAGGAAATGGCAACCCACTCCATTAATCTTGCCTGGAGCATCCCATGGACAGAGGAGCCTGGCAGGCTACAGTCCACGGGGTCGCAAGAGTTGGACACGACTTAGCAGCCAAAGAGAGAGGGAGATTTGCTCATTGTACACCACCTGTGATGACCTTTCCTTTAATCTTTGTTTTCCCGCAAGGGCTGCTTGCTTGATGTTTGTAATCAGAAATAATTTCGAAGCTCCCCAAATGCTAGATGGCAGCTTTGTGGAGTTAATGGGTCAGGAGGGGCAGGCTGCTTATGGAAGAGAGAGGTTATGGAAACACAACTCCCAGCAATCAGGGGCAGCGGGAAGGAACGGGTCTGGGAGCAGGTTGCCTTCTCCCCGCCACCCCTACCCTGCTGCTCAGGGTGGGAGGGTGCCTGTTGCCTGGAGACCGGGGGTGACCGGCTCAGGTAACAAAAGATGCTCTGGGGCTCCTGTGAAGGGCAGCAGCTGGCAAGGGTGAGGGGTCTGCGGAGCTTCGAGTGGCTCCGAGCTGAGCACTGGGCTTCACCTTGCCTGTGGGAGGAGGTTGGTATTGGGACGGCGGACAAACCAGCGCTGCCTCGCACCACCGAGGCCTGTCTGCTCAACCACAGAGAGACCGACCTTGGAGACGCGCCTTTTCCATCGTCTCCCTTTCTATTCATTTCTTTTTTCTGCTCCTTTCTCGCCTTTCTCTTCACCCCTTTCCGCCCCCACCCCCGCTCTCTCCCTCCCTTCTTAAAAAAAATCAGTTATAAAATCATTTTTATAGGCAGCACTCATGTGCAGATGAAAACTCAGGCACACTTTTTATCTTGATACATCACTGTGTTTTTCCTGTAGATGTAACGTTCAGTCCTCAAGCTTTCCTTATCTCTGTTCTCATACTTTGCTAAATTTCCTACTAAGTCATCTTCTTGTTTTTGGGATTAGTATAATTTTTACTCAAAAACTAGGAAAGGATAATACAAGAAAAGAAAATTATGTATCATTTCACTTATAATACGATATAATATACAATGCAATATAATTGTATATAACACAATATAATACAAAAAGTATACTTTTTGTATACTTTTCATGTAGCTAATTTATGTAGCTAATAGTTTATTTTCAAAATAAAGTATAGACATAGAAGTATGGATACAAAATGGATAGGTACAAAAAGTATATCTATACTTTTTGCATAGATAAATAATATAAATAAATATAAATACATTAATCTAATAAAGATAAATAATAATAAATATTATCAATATATTATATACTATTAATAAATATAATAATAAATAAAAATAAATTAAATAGTATAGATAATATAAATAAATTCTGCCTGATAATCCTGTACATAAATATATGTATATATATATATATAAAATGCTGAATTCATGTACCTAATACTTTATTTTCAAAATGAAATATAAATATAAAAGTATGGATACAAAAAGTATAGGTACAAAAAATACAACTTTGTAACTATACTTTTTGCATAAATAAATAATATAAATAGAAATAAATTAATTTAATAAATATAAATAATAAACATTAATATATTATATATTATTAATAAATATAATATAAATACAAATAGATTAAATAAATAGATAATATAAATTCTGCCTGATAATCCAGTACATAAATTTATATATATAATGCTGAATTCATGTAGCTAATACTTTACTTTCAAAATGAAATATAAATATAAATGTATAGGTACAAAAAGCATGTCTATACTTTGTAACTATATCTGTATATATTTATGTACAGGATTATCAGGCGGAATTGATTCCAGGAGTGCAATGATATTTAACATGAGAACATTTTATCAGTGATGCATACTACATTATTACGCTAAAGAGAAACATCAAAGATTTTAAGTACATACAGGAGAGCAAAAATGAGACAGTTCAATACCTCATCATAAAACCTTTTTGGGACTTCAGTGGCTGAGACTCCAAGCTCCCAATGCAGGGGGCCTAGGTTCCATCCCTGGCCAGGGAAGTAGAACCCACATATTACAACTGAGAGTTCACACACTGCAGCTAAGACCTGGTGCAGCAAAACAAATAAATAAAATATCTTTTTATTTTGTAAAATAATTTTGTAAAATATTAAAAAAATGAAGAAAATCTTTTATTAAACTCGGAACTCAAAGAAACTTCCTCAACGAAATAAAGAGACTGGTTGGACCTCCTTGCAGTCCAAGGGACTCTCAAGAGTCTTCTCCAACTCCACAGTGAAGAAGCATCCATGGAAACAGGAGCTGACCAGCGTGCTTTAAAGAATGATGTTGATTTTGTTATCGCTGGCTGTGCTCCGTGAGCCAGATGACAGATAGTCAAGGCGACGCTGAAAGCCACCACGCTTCCTGGGGGCCTTGCAGGCTGTTTCATTGCTGTGTGTGCCTTGGTCCTCGGTGACAGCCTCGCTCAGTTCCTCTCCAGTCACCGAGAGACGGTGTGAGCTCTCCTGAAGTCAGCACAGGACCAAGAAGCTGTGATTCTAAGCCTGGGAATCCGGCTTCCCATCTGAGTCTAACGTGTGCCGGAGCCAGACAGGTGTGAAAGGAAAATTTGCAGAAACACAGCTCGAGTGAGCCTGAGACTCCAAAGGCAGCACTGAAGGATGAGCTTGCAATCGGGATCTCAGATCTTCCCCCCGGCTTATTTCATTGGACTCTAGGTGGTTTTGCAAGAGTGGGTGAGGGCGAGCTGGTTGGAAGGATGCCCTCTTGGCAGACTTCCCTAGTGGTCCAGCGGCTAAGACTCCACCCTCCCAGTGCCTGGGGGTTGGGTTCCATCCTCTGTCAGGAAACTGAATCCGACATGCCACGACTTAAGAGTTTACATGCTGAGACTAAAGATCCCCCACGCTGCAATGAAAATCACGGCGTGGTTGGAGCGCGGGTTGGAAACGCTTTCAGGAATGGGTTAGTGTATTAAGAGCAAGCTGCACAGATAACGACGGCGCTGCAACTTGAGTGAGCCGACCTCTTGACGGATTAGGGAGAGGTAACCCCTTTGGTGGGGTAGAAGCAGTTTTTATAGGCTCCAGACAAAGAAAAGTCCTGCTGGACGGTGACATGGGGTGATTGGTTAGGCTGCTATGGGACGAGTAATGGGGTGAATGAACGTGTCACTTGTGTCCGACTCTGCGACCCCATGGACTGCAGCCTGCCAGGCGCTTCTGTCCGTGGGGATTCTCCAGGCCAGAATACTGAAGTGGGTTGCCATGCCCTTCTCCAGGGGATCTTCCCAACCCCAGTGTCCTGCTTTGCAGGCGGATCCTTTTACCCACTTGAGATACCTGGGAGGCCCATAGGGTGGGTATTTCTACCTACAATGAGGTCAGGGAGCCGCCTGGTTTACATCGGGTGGGGGGCGAGGGGGCTCATAGCAACGGTTGCTATGGGGCTGAGTCAGTTCCAAGATGACCGTGGTGCAGACCTCCACCTCTGTGGCCTTGGTACAAGACTCGGCGGGCTCCGTGGATCGAAGGTCTTGCGTGCTGCACCTGGCATAGCCAGATCAATCAAAATTTAAAAAAAAGTATGCACCTGTGGAACTTGTTTGGGACACCCTGGAAGCAGGTGGAGACACCCTTGGTGTCCAAACCCGTCCTCCTCCGGGGACTTGCAGATTGGCGTTGGCGCTGAAGTCTGGAACTCGTCTTTGCAGGTCCTGAGGTCGCTTTCTCTCCTCCCACAATGTGATCCCCACCTAGCGGGGCCCCAGGGGGTGGAGCAGGAGGGAGAAGGCAGATACTCACGGCAGAGGGGAGGGCGCAGGAGAGACAGCTCAGGTTGCTCCCCACGTGGCCGTCAGTGCTCCAGCTCTCTGCCGTAAGGGTCAAAGGGCCGACCTTTGGGTTCATAATTATTCCCGAGCAGCACCTTTTCTCCTCAGAGGGTCACGGCTCGGGGGATTCCTCCACAGGGAAGAAGCTGGCTCCTCAGCTTGACTTCAAACTCCAGATTCTTCCTACCCACTCCTGACCTGGCAGGCTCGTCACCCCTAGGAGGCCAATGTAATGAGAACTGGGTGCTGAAGCAGGAGGCAGGGCTCTGGGGTTCTGTCTCTCCAGGGTGTCTCACTGGCTTTCATTTCAGCAGTGGCTTCAGGCAGGTCACCGCAGGGCCCTGCGAGGTCACTTCAGAATGACCCAGAGCTTTGCTGGCACGACGTGACTGCTTTTATTAGGCTGTTCCACAGTCTGGTGGATTTCGTGATTAGAAAGTAATCTCATTCCCTCAAGTATGCTAAAGACCAGGCTACAGTGGCAGAACCTCCTTTCAGTGGCCGCCGCCTCCCAGCTGAGACCTAAGAAAACAAAAGAAACAAATTTGGCATGATAATATTAGCAAATACGTCTTCCATAAGCTCCGTCTTCACGCCTTTTGAATTGCATTATCTCCTCCCCGTATTGTTGACTCACTTGCATAAAGGATTCTGCTGTACAAAGTGGGGGGAAATTATTTCACACTTGCTTTGATCGGAAATCTGTGGAGGCAGTTAAACCATTCAGTGTATTCAAATGTGGTTAGCTTTGCTAAGGGAAGGGAAAGATGATCAAATTATTAGCATAAATCAGGAGGCCTAAGCGCTGTCTTGAATATCTTCAGATGGATTTAGAAAGCAGTTTAAATGTAAGAAGGTCAAAGATGCTGGGAACCGAAAGCATATGAGTTGTTCATTATTTTAGCAATATTCTAATGTGTCATCTGACATCTAGATTATGTAAAGCCAAAATTAGGTCACCATGACAACCATCTGTGCCATTAATTCATTATTATGAGTTAATTTGGATCAGGATCTTGGCTACATCATGAAATGTTTGGTCTTTGTTCTTCCTGAAGACCGTTTGGTGGTGATTCCAATTACTTCCAGTTTTTGGATTTCGGGCAGCAGCTAATGTTGCCTTTCTTCCCCCCTACCGTTAAAAGGAATAATCACTTGATTGTAGAATTTGTAACTTCACATAATAGGTTTTGGCTTTACAATTTTGGGGGGGTGGGGGAAGGTTGGTCCCCGTGGTGTGTCCATGACTTATTGATAATAAAATAACTTGTCTTTAAAAACACCTTGAAGCTTTGAGGATTTTATTTAGTAATTATATCAAGTCATTGCCCAGGGATGTATATGGTGTCAGGGAAATTTGCACAAGTGAAAGAGTAGTTGGTAGGCTAGGTAAATTATGGCTGGAAGAGCAAAAAAAAAAAAAAAGACCTAAAATAAATAAAAAATACGTGGCTTCATCTGGTGGCGGTCACTTACAAATGACAGCAATAGCTGCCCAAAGTGTAGTCATGAAATTAGTTTGATGTGGGAAGCTAATTATATAGTGTATCTTGGGACATACTAGCTGGCCCGCAGGGAGCTATGCTGGGCCCCCAGGAGTAAGCCTGGACGACTCTGCTGGGCAGGTTGTGCGTGAAAGTCAGTTAAAAATAAATAAATAAAGACTCATGATAAAAGAAAAAACAATTCATGACAAATTATAAACCTTTAATGCAGGTATAAAAAGTTCTTGATAATTTTCATCCGTTGCATCATTACTCTGTCATATTATGCTAAGTATGTGTGAGCATGCTAAGTCTGACTTCCGCTGTGTGCAACTCTTTTCGACCCCGTGGACTGTAGCCTGCCAAGCTCCTCCATCCATGGGATTCTCCAGGCAAGAACACTGGAGTGGGCTGCCATGCCCTCCTCCAGGGGATCTTCCCGACCCAGGGATCGAACCTGCCTTTCTTACGTCTCCTGCATTGGCAGATGGGTTGTTTACCACTAGCGCCAACCTGGGAAATCCAGTGTTAAGTGTACAAAAGAGTACGTGAAGGACAAGGTTGAGTTTAGGAATTCCAGTATGGAGTTGGTGAAAACCTTGAAGCACACGTTTTGTTTTCAGGCAGAGGAGAAAGGGTCCATAAACCAGAAAGGGTCAGATGAAACCAGTTGATCTATATATGGTGGGGGACAGATAGGGAGTAGATTCATGACTTTTTACCCCAATGTGGAGAGAGTGCCAGAAAAGATGGACTAGTGGGAATTATTTTCGGCTTTGAGCTCAGGCAGACTTTGTAAAATGCTGGCTCTGACTCTGTTATGGCAGCCCGGGGAAGCTGGTGTGTAAAACAGTGAAATGATAAATCACCAGCCCAGGAAGTGGTTTTGAATCCCAGCCGCTACAGCTGGGAAGCAGCGGTGTTTATGCACGAGACAGAGAAAAGCGCCATGGAGGCAAGCACTTGGAAGAAATGGTGGAAACCTTCCAGACTATACAGAGGCCAGAGGAGCCCTTCTTCTGCTGCGTACTTTTGCGGTTGAGCAAAACCTTCCGAGTTCATGCAGAGAAAAACAAGGGGGCCTCCCCGCTGCAGTCCACGGGGTTGCAGAGAGTCGGACACGGCCCAGTGACTGAATAACAACCACAACCCGTGTTCTCAAATCACTGGAGCGGCTGTATTTACTGAGATCCCTGTGTGTATGAACTGGTGAAAAGGAACTGCAGAAGCGAAGGAAGTGGATGAAGAATTGCCAGCCTGTCACTTGGTTTAGCCAGAGACACAGAAACGCCTGAACACTGAACCTATCGCACCTGGAGAAACGAAATGTGGTGTATCTGACAACAGAAAGCAACCAGTCTGGCTTAGACCAAAGGTTGGTTAACTCGTACCAGGAAGGGCCAGATCGCTAATATTTTCAGCTCTCTGAGGCGCACGGTCTGTTGTAAGGATTCCACTCGGCTGGGTAGCGTGGAAAGCAGCCACTGAGACATCTCAGCAGATGAACACGGCTGCGTTCCTATAAAGCGTCGTGCACGGACACTCAGATTTGCACGACGTGTGACTTTCACGGGTCACGATCGTGGTTCAGGGCTAAGGAACCCTACTGCCAATGCAAGACATATAGGAGACAGGCTCGATCCCTGGATTAGGAAGATCCCCTGGCGTAGAGCGTGGCAACCCACTCCAGTATTCTTGCCTGGAGAATCCTATGGACAGCGGAGCCTGGCAGACTAGGGTCCATAGAGTCACAAAGAGTCGGACACGACTGAGTGAGTTAGCACACCCAACCTCTCCTGCTCTGAGCTACCACCGTCTTTGTTCTGCAGCCCTCTGAACATTACTTTAATGCATATCAACTGTACTTAGAGGTGATTTTTGGGGGGAGGCAATAGAAGAGACATAAAGGGGTCTGCAGATGAATAAGAACTGTGAGGAACAGAGGACCTGAAGTAGAACCAAGTGAAGTGAAAGTGGCTCAGTCGTGTCCAACTCTCTGCAATCCCATGCATGATACAGTCCATGGGATTCTCCAGGCCAGAATCCTGGAGTGGGTAGCCTTTCCCTTCTCCAGAGGGATCTTCCCAACCCAGGGACTGAACCCAGGTCTCCCATGTTGCAAGCGGACTCTTTACCACTGAACGACTGAGGAAGCCCAAAGTCAAGCAATTTATCCTGGGGTCACTGGCCAGAATACTGGAGCGGGTCGCCATGCCCTCCTCCAGGGGAATTTTCCTGACCCAAGGATCGAACCCAGGTCTCCTGCGTTGCAGGTGGATTCTTTACCAGCTGAGGGACGTCCCGAAGAAGGACCAGCTGGTCTATTAGCCAGTGACAGAAGACAGGAGGAGGACATAACTGTTTCTGAGCGAGGAGATCAAGCCTTGCTTGCTCGGTAAGAATTCGGTGAGAAAATCCTCCCTGGGCTTCCAGGCTGTGTGGCATCGCTTGACAGAGTCTTGCCTCTTGCAGGGGTCTGGTGGGTGATGACGATGGAGAAGGAGGCAGCATAGAATGTTCTTAGGTGACTTGGAGGGAAGGGGAGAAGCCAGGTTTGTGCAGATGCCCTTTGAAGGCCTTGGGGAGGCATGTCGCTGAAAAGTAAAATAACATGACTTCATGGTGAGGGCCAGTCAGCCTACCCTGGAGCGATAATGCAAATGCCTGGGGAGGTTTTAAAGTGCAGGTTCTGATCCTGTAGTTCTGAGTGGGGCTGGGATCCTCCACGACTTTTGCTTGATCTTCTTCCTTTTATTTTAGGCTTCCCTGGTGGCTTCAGTGGTAAAGAATCTTGCCTGCAATATGGGAGACCTAAGTTTGATCCCTGGGTTGGGGAGATCTGGAGGAGGGCCTGGCAACCTGCTCCAGTATTCTGGCCTTTGTTTTCTTTTCTTTCTTTCTTTCTTTTTTTTTTTTAATTGAAGTGGTATTGACTTACAGCAGTGTGATACTTTCAGGTAGACTCCACCATGATTCAGTTATTTTCGCAGTCTATAATTCATTATAGGTTATTACATGATATTTGGTATAATTCCTTGGGCTCTACTATGCTTCTTTTTTTCATTTTAAAAAGAGTAAAAAAAAAAAAATGGAAAGACAGAAGACAGTGGATTTACAAATGTTGCAGCAGGGACCCAGGGGCTTCCCACCTGACAATGCAGGAGACGTAAGAGACACGGGTTGGATCCCTGGGTCGGGAAGATCCCCTGGAGTTAAGTCTGGCAACCTGCTTCAGTATTCTTGCCCGGAGAATCGAGGAGCCTGTCCCCCTGGACAGGGATACAGTCCTAGGGAGTCGCAAAGCATCAGAGATGCCTGATGCAACTTAGCAAGTATGCATAGAAGGAAGTGAATCTTTTTGTTTCTATGTATCAAGTGTGGAATTTTAATTCCTGGGGCAGGGATTGAACCTGGGCCCTTGGCAGTGAAAACAGAAAGCCCTAACCACTGGACCACCAGGGAATTCCTCTCTGTGTTCTGTAACTGTAAATCCTTGTTGCTTATCTATTTTAAGTGTTTTGTGTGGGTGTGTGTGTGTATAATATTTACCTGTCGATCCTGTGTCCGAACCTGCATTTCCAAGAAGCTCCTAGGTGACGCTGATTCTGCTGGCCTCTATAGAAAGTCAGGGACTGACCTTTAAATCATTAAAAAAAAATTGAGGTGAAGTTTACATAAAATAAAGCTAATGATTTGAGGGTGAGCAATTCATTGGCCTTGAGTACACTCACAGGATTGTGCAACCTTGGAATTGTGCAAGGTTTAGTACAGTCACACATTGTACATGTGTGATACGTCACTCAGGCATGTCCCACTCTTTACGACCCCATAGACTGTAGCCCATCAGGCTTCTGGGTCCATGCGGTTCTCCAGGCGGGAATACTGCAGTGGGTTGCCATTCCCTTCTCCAGGGCATCTTCCCAACCCAGGGACAGAACCTGCGTCTCTGAAACCCAGGTACAAACCACTGCCTCTACGTAGATCCAAAACATTTTGATCACCCCCAATTAAACCCTGTACTCACTAGACAGTCACTGCCCTTTCCCCTTCCCTAAGCTTCTGCTTACCACCAGTCTGTTTTCTGTTCCCCTGGATTTGCCCCTTCTGCATATTTCATCTAAATGGAACCATACAATATTTGTCTTTTTACATCTGGTTCCTTTCACTTAGCTCACTGTTTTCAGGGTTCATCTACATTGTGGCCTGTGGCAGTATTTTTTTTTCTTTTTATGGCTGGATAATATTCTATTGTATGTATAATGCACCATTTGTATATCCATTCATCTTTAAATGGGCATTTGAGTCATTTGCACCTTTTGACAGCTGTGACTAGTGCTGCTCTAAATGTGTGTAAATGGTGCATTTTTCTTTGCTTAGAGAGTCCTTGTTTCCACAAGTTACAAGTTGGTTTGGGAGTAACTGTTTGGAGGAGACTCATCCAAGTTTTGACACTCTACTATTCCAATTCAAAAATGAGTTGCAAGAACAGATCTCCAGGTGTTCTAAATTGTTGAACAATGTCCTTTGGGGGGAAAAAAAAACAACACAAAACTTTCCAGTTGTTTATTCAGGAATCCTGGGGTTTCAGGCACAAAAGGGAAGGTGACCATAGCCTTGTGTGATGCCACAGGAAATCAAAAAAGATTTCTTCTCAGAAGTCTTTCAAAGATTCACTGGGCTTCAAAGACACCTGCGTCTGTGCCCCAGAGTGGAGCTGACTGCCTGGCCCTGAAAAGGACAGTCTGAAGAGTCTTTCTCTTTCCCTCTGGCTTCCTAGATGGCTCCGTGGTAAAAAACCCCTCTGCCAGTGCAGGAGATATAAGAGCCACAGGTTCAATCCCCGGATTGGGAAGATCCCCTGGAGGAGGGCGTGGCAACACACGCCAGTATTCTTGCCTGGAGAGTCCCATGGACAGGGGAGCCCGGTGGGCTGCAGTCCAGGGGGTCGCAGAGAGTTAGCATCATGTGGAAGTTCGGCCAGCCTGAAATGGAACATAAACACGCACCTGTCATCTTGGGACCCAGAGAGGCATCGGTGCTTTTCTGGAAGTTCGGTGCGTATGTCCGTCTTGCAGTCATAATGTCTTTTTCAAGCAACAGGGCTAATCCGCTCTGAGATATCTTCAGGCCTCACCAGCTAAAGTCTGAAAGGGGGACCGTGCTGGGTGGTGCTCACTCCAGACTGAAGCTGTGATTAAGAGTTACCCCTTATTCTCTGCAGAGCGTCGGTTCCCATCTGGTCCAGAATTGGCCCCATATGGCAGGGCTGGTGGCAGTGCGTGAGCCCCTCCGCTGCGCCCGTGGGCAGTGCTGAGGGTGGGGGGCGGCGGTGCGGATACTGAAAGCCCGTCCAGGATGTTGTGATGAGTCGGGTCCCAAACGGCTCGTCCAGCAAATGGCACAGAGAGGAATCTTCAAGGGACTTCCCTGGTGGCCCAGTGGTTAAGACTGCCCTTCCAGTGCTGGGGACGAGGAGTGGATTCAATCTCTTGCTGGGGACCAGATCCCACGTGCCTTGTGGTCCAGCCAGAAAGGAAAATAATTTTAAAAAAGGGAGTGGGTGGGATTTTGGAGATGGAGTGTGGAGTGCAGTAGAGGGAAGGTGACCATAGCCAGAACTTGAGACCAGGGGTAACGGAGGCTGAGCTTGGACATGGAGCTCTTGCACCAGGACTGATTAATTCTTGTGCATTGTCCTTGCAGCTCCCTGGCTGGAAGGCCCTTGGATAGCAAGGCTGGAGTGTGGGAAACACTGTCCCCTCACAGTATGGACCCCGTCAGCTGAGTAGAGACGGTCGACTGTGTGCATGGAGATATTTGGACGCAGTAGTTAGCATTTCATGGAAGCATTCTGTGTCTCCCGTGTAGAGAGACCCGGGGAAGTTATCTCAAGCTGGATGCATTCTTGATTTGGGGCTTCCCTGGTGGCTCAGTAAAGAATCTGCCTGCCAATGCGGGACACCCAGGTTTGATTCCTGGCTTGGGAAGATCCCCTGGAGAAGGGAATGGCAGCCCACTCCAGTATTCTTGCCTGGGAAAGCCCATGGACAGAGGAGCCTGGCGGGCTACAGTCCATGGGGTCCCAAAAGAGTCGGACACAACTTAGCTACTAAACCACCACCACCACTGCATTCTGGATTGGACACCTTGGGTTCACCATGCTTGCTTATGGGAGACCATTTACATCAGGAGCAATGAGAACCGTTGCAAATAAAAAGTGGTCTGAGTGCGCCTTGATGCTGGCAAGGCTCAGGTTTACATTTGGAAAGTGGGTATGGGTGCCTGTCTTAACTGTAGCCCACCAGGCTCCTCTGTCCATGGGATTCTCCAGGCAAGAACACTGGAGTGGGTTGTCATTTCCTTCTCCGGGGGATCTTCTCGACCCAGGGATCGAACCTGGGTCTCCCGTACTGCAGGTGGATTCTTTTGAATCTGAGCCACCAGGAAAGGCCAGATCTTGTTGTGTCTCTTAACTGTAGGGTTTCCTGCCTAAAGATAATGTCTTCATGATCAGACACAGCTGCTCCCCTTCAGAGGACTTCATCTCTTGGACTCCTACCACATGCAGAGCTATCGTTTAAGTTGCTTCGGGTTGTTCCCTGGTCTTTCTTAACCTTAGCTTGTCACACCAGCTAGACACCTTGAGCTTATTGTTATGGATCTGAAACTGTCACCAGCAGAATTTTCCATTTATCTGGTGGCTCCGACATTAAATATGGGGACGTCCCTTTGGGAAGGCCCTAGGTCTCTGCAGCCAGATTGCATTTACCCTGACTGGTTCCTTGCTCTCTGTAAGGGGGCATTGCATCTAAAGGAGCAAGGCATTAGACACAGCTCCAAATATTAACAAAACAAAAAGAGAAAAACACTTAATATAACGGTAGGGGTGAGAGGTTCAACTCGAGAAATCCCAACTGCAATTTCAAACAGGACCCCTGGTTCCGAATGTATCATTTAACTGGGAACTGAGGCCAGTGCTCAGATTCTAATATTCCAAAGCATAAAACTGATCCAAAATAAACAAGCAGAGGAACTTCCTTCAAGGTTCAGTTGGTAGGACTTCGAGCTTCCACTGTAGGGGACGTTGGTTTGATCCCTGCTCGAGGAACTAAGATCCTGCATACTGTGTGGTGGGACTGAAAAACAAGCAAACAAAACAAAAACACACACATTACATATAAAATAATTAAGCCAAGCAAAAAAGTATATGTGTCTGTAATACACTTTTCAGTTCAGTTCAGTTCAGTTCAGTCGCTAAGTCGTGTCCAGCTCTTTGTGACCCCATGGACTGCAGCATGCCAGGCCTCTCTGTCCATCATCACCTCCTGGAGTCCACCCAAACCCATGTCCATCAAGTCGGTAATGCCATCCAACCATCTCATCCTCTGTCGTCCCCTTCTCCTCTTGCCCTCAATCTTTCCCAGCATCAGAGTCTTTTCAAGTGAGTCAGCTCTTCTCATCAAGTGGCCAAAGCATTGGAGCTTCAGTTTCAACATCAGTCCTTTCAATGAACACTCAGGACTGACCTCCTTTAAGGTGGACTGGTTGGATCTCCTTTGTACATAATACATTTATATATGTACTTATGCAATATGTAGTTTCACAGTTGATTGTAAAAGGTATGATGACCAATTTTTCTATACACTATAGTAGAGTAGAATGTTTATTACTCCCCCCCCACCATTCTTCCAAATATTTTAATGAAAATATTATGCTTGCAGTTAATTTTTCTTGACTATATTTCAAGAGAAAGTCTAAATTCACTCAACCTGGTTTATAAAGTACTAATTACACGTCAGAAACGAAAATAGTATTTCGAAGTCAGTTTGTCCTTGGAAAGCTTTGCTTTAGTGACAGGTTTCAGCCGGCACATTTCATGGTGCTCATCATGTTTTTTAAGTATGTCTGGACTAGCTCGGTCTGCTAGGCAGTGGCGAAATGGCCTTGCTGTCTCAGATTTAAACTTTAATTTGCCAGCAGTTGTTTAAGCATATGAGGGGAAAGTATTCTTTACCTGTGTTGAAAATCCGAGGTTTCTGCTTTTTACTTTGATCTGACGTTGGAAACACTTCTGAGTGAGGCAAGATACAAAGAGTGACAAAAGATACAAAGATATGTGGCAAACAAGACAGTCTCTGTCCCTAAGGAGCTTGAAATCAAGTCAAACATGTAAGAGAGAAATACATGAAAAAGATACCTAAGAATTACAAGCAGAGAATTAGGGTAGTCAGTTCTTAAGCACTGGAAAATAATTTGGGGTAGGTGCTTACGAAAGGTGCTTAGAAAAGGAGCTGCAATTTGAGTAATTTATTTAGTTAGTTTTGAGTTGAAATAGAGTTGGTTTGCATCACTGCAGATGGTGACTGCTGCCATGAAATTAAAAGATGCTTACTCCTTGGAAGGAAAGTTATGACCAGCCTACACAGCATATTAAAAAGCAGAGACATTACTTTGCCAGCAAAGGTCCGTCTAGTCAAGGCTATGGTTTTTCCAGTAGTCATGTATGGATGTGGGAGTTGGACCATAAAGAAAGTTGAGCGCCAAAGAATTGATGCTTTTGAACTGTGGTGTTGGAGAAGATTCTTGAGAGTCCCTTGGACTGCAAGGAGATCCAACCAGTCCATCCTAAAGGACATCAGTCCTGGGTGTTCATTGGAAGGACTGATGCTGAAGCTGAAACTCCAATACTTTGGCCACCTGATGCGAAGAGCAGACTCATTGGAAAAGACCCTGATGCTGGGAAAGATTGAAGGTGGGAGGAGAAGGGGACGACAGAGGATGAGATGGTTGGATGGCATCACTGACTCAATGGACATGAGTTTGGGTAAACTCTGGGAGTTGGTGATGGACAGGGAGGCCTGCATGCTGCAGTCCACGGGGTCACGACTGAGCGACTGAACTGAACTGAACTGATAGCTGATTGTCGTAATTTCTGCTGAACAGCAAATAGACTCACCTGTCTGTCTCTTTTTCTCTCCGTGCGCGCATGCGCGTGCACATGACATTATTTTTCTTTCAGCATTTTATGCTGTCTGACAATCTTTTAAGAGTACTTTTATTTATTTTTCGGCTTTGCTGGCTCTTTGCTCCTGTGTGGGCTTCTCTCTAGTTGCAGTGAGCGGGGGGCTCCTCTCTGTTTGTGATGCACACTGCTTCTCATTGTGGTGGATCCTCTGGTTGTGGGGCAAACAGGCTTCAGTCATTGCAGCACGTGGGTGCAGCAGTTTTGTGGCTGCCGGGCCCTAGAGCACAGACTCAGGAGTTGTGGTTCACGGCCTCAGTTGCTTTGTGGCAGCTGGGATCTTCCTGGACCGGGGATCGAACTTGTGTCTCCTGCATTGGCAGACAGATTATTCACCATGGAGCCTCCAGGGAAGCCCATACATTCTTTTATTATTATTATTTTTTAATAACCTTTTACTTTGTGGTTTAACCCAGGACATTAAATATAGTTCCCTGTGCTATACAGTGGGGGCTTATTATTGGTTTGTTCCATATATGATGGTTGAATGAGTGAGTGGAAGTTGCTCAGTTGTGTCAGGGATCGATCCCAGGTCTCCCGCATTGAGGGTGGATTCTTTACCAGCTGAGCCGCTAGGGAAGCCCAAGAATACTGGAGTGGGTAGCCTTTCCCTCCCCCAGGGGATCTTCCCAACCCAGGGATCGAAGCCAGGTCTCCCGCATTACGGGCAGATTCTTTACCAACTGACCTATCAGGGAAGCCCTATGTAAGATGGTTGGTAGCTGCTAATTCCAAACTAGCAGTCCATATCCCCCTCACTCAGGGGCGGCAGTTGGTAACACCGTGGATTTTGCAAGATGAGGCAGAGTAAGCAGGTAGGATATTATAGACAGGTGAAACAGGAGGGCTGTGGAATCAGTATCTCCCATATCGAGCCTTTCAAAGGTTGGATATTTAAAAATTCCAAGAACTTGCTAAAAGCATCTTTAGCACTAAAAAATTCTAGGTGTATCCTGTCTCTTTTGCTCTTCTTCCTCCTTCTCCATTTCCCCCATCTAAACCACAATGAGTTAATTTTGAAGAAAGTCAGGCTTTCTGAAATACCAGAGTCCATTTGGGCCATCTTTTCCCTTTTAAACACAGTTTTAAAGTATACCAAGTTTTCATCACTGATTACTTCTCTGAAAAAGAGAGGGCTGTTAAATGGAAAACAGAGAATGAAAGTGAAGGAAAACATATAAAAAAATGATGTGTGGACTAATATTGTGTATTGTTGGTTTTTTGGCCCCCGTGGACTGCATCTTGTGAAAGTTGGTCAGTTGTGTCCAACTCTTTGCAACCCCATGGACTATACAGTCCCTGGAATTCTCCAGGCCAGAATGCTGGAGTGGGTAGCCTTTCCCTTCTCCAGGGGGTCTTCCCCAACCCAGGGATCACACCCAGGTCTCCCGCATTGCAGGTGGATTCTTAACCAGCTGAGCCACCAGGGGAGCCCAAGAATGCTGGAGTGGGTAGCCTCTCCCTTCTCCAGCGGATCTTCCTGACCCAGGAATAGAACTGGAGTCTCCTCCTTTGCAGGTGGATTCTTTATCAACAAAGCCATCGACTACATTTGTTGAATTTTAATATTTATTTTTACTGGTAGGATAATTGGTTTATAGTGTTGGGTCGGTTTCTGCCAAACATTGAGATGAATCAGCCGTAGGGCTACCTATGCCCCCTCCGTCTCTAACCTTCCTCCTGCCTCCCTCCCCATCCCATCCTGCTAGGCTGTCTCAGAGCCCCGGTTTGAGTTCCCTGAGTGAAGCCAAGTGAAGTCGCTCAGTCGCTCAGTCGTGTCTGAGTCTTTGCCATTCCACGGACTGTAGCCCCACCAGGCTCCTCCAGCCATGGGATTTCTCCAGGCCAGAATACTGGAGTGGGTTGCCATTCCCTTCTCCAGATGATCTTCCTGACCCAGGGATCGCACCCAGGTCTCCCGCGTTGCAGGCGGACGCTTTACCATCTGTGTGAGTTCCCCGAATCACACGGCAAATTCCCGCGGGCTCTGACAGATGGTGATGTAAGTTTCCATGTTCATCTCTCCGTACATCCCACCTTCTGCGATCTAGCCAGGACTTCCTGTGGGGCAGGGTTACGGGTCTCCTCTTTGACAGCACATCTGCAAGGTCATTTTGCCCTAGTGGCTCCCAGTTCACACGTCTCAGGACGGCGCCCTGCGATGTGATGGGGTGCCTCCAGGGACCCCTGCCCCTATAGCAACACCCCCCGTCCAGGCTCCTGATGGGACCTGGGGCTACAGTGGTGCTGGTGAGGATGAGCTTTGCTCCCTCCTGCCCTGGCTTAGCAGACAGCCCTTTCACGTGCTTCCGGCCTGAACACATGGAGGGCATCTATCTCTGCCTTCTTTCCCAAGTTACAGGTAATTAGCTCTGGGCTTCTCCATGCTAGGCCTGGAAATTGCATCCCCGCATCTGCCTTGTTATGAAACCGTGCGGCTGCCTCTAGACAAAACATCTTTTAAATGGGATTTGCTCTCAAGTTATCTGGGTGTGTGGGGAGGAGGCAGCAAACCCAACCAGTGCGGGTGGGAGATCTATCTGTCGTGGAGAAATACGCTGCACGGCTGAAAAACGGCACCGGCAAAGCCATGAATTCAGGACATCTCGATACAATAAGCAGGGTTAGGGAGTAAGCGCTTCTCTTTTGAACTCTCCTTTCAGAGGTGGGGTGAGCCGTGTAAATTTTCATAGCGGCGATTTGTATATTTTATGATTTCCTGTCCTGAGCCTTGTCTATTTCCAGCTTTCCAAGAGACAGGCTATTTGCCTTTTATTACTGACTTATTTGAACTTGTGCATTTCAAATATGATTCTTTAAAAAAAAAACACAACAATTTGTCACACATCCCGGGTCTCATTCTGGCAAAGGCCTTTGGTGTATGGAACACTGCTAAGATTCCAAACACTAAAATCTGGAAAGGACTAGCTGTCTGCAGGCCGTAAAGATTTTGTCTTGCATGTTTCCAGACCTGGAATCCAGACTTTATACGAAGCTGGTTAGTACATCGGTGCCAAGATCTGAGGTAGGTTCTGATCCCGGCAGAGGTGGAGGGTAAGGGGGGGCCGCATCCTAGCGTGCTCTGGGTCTGCCCTCATCTTTACTTTCCCTTCCAGGAGGGGCTTCCCCGTCCCCTCCCCAGTCCACACCCATCTCCCAATCACCTCTCCACCTGTCAGATTAAAAAAAAGTTTTTTGTGTGTACATTGATAAATGATGGACTAGACCTTTATATACATACATATACCTATATGTGCATTTTTAAAAAAGTGTTTTATTTTATACTGGAGTATAGCTGTTGAACAGGCTTCCCTGGTGCCTCTAGTGGTAAAGAACCTGCCGGCCGATTCGGTTCGATTCCTGGGTTGGAAAGACCACTGGAGGGGGGCATGACAGCTCACACTCTCAGTATTCTTGCCTGGAGAATCCCCATGGACAGAGGAGGCTGCTGGGCTATGGTCCGTAGGGTCACAAAGACTCAGACACGGCTGAAGCGACTTAGCATGCATGCAGGTATGGCTGATTAATGGTGTTGTAACAGTTTCAGGAGGATGGTGAAGGGACTCAGCCATCCATATACATGTATCCCTTGTCCCCCAAACTCCCCTCCCATCCAGTCTGCCTTAAGACATTGAGCAGACTTCCCTGTGCTGTGCAGTAGGTCCTTGCTGGTTCCCCATGTTAAACACAGCCGTGTGTCCACGTCCATCCCAGACTCCCTGACTGTCCCTCCCCCGATCCTTCCCCCTGGTGAGCAAAAGGTTATCCAGAGTATTGAGCAGAGTTCCCTGTGCTGTGCAGCAGGTCCTTGCTGGTTCTCCACGATAAATACAGCCGTGTGTCCATGTCCATCCCAGACTCAATATCTGTCCCCACCCGCATTCTTCCTGTATACCTTAGTTTTTAGAACAGTTTTAGGTTCACGGCAGCATTAAACAGAAGGTACAGAGATTTCCCATAGAGCCCTTGCTCCCCCCGTAGCCTTCCCCTTTGTCACCATCCCCCATCAGAGCGGTATATTTGCTCCAGTTGATGGGCCTACATTGACACGTCATTATCACCTAAAGTCCATACTACCTTAGGGCTCCGTCTTGGCGTGATAGCTTCTTTATGTTTGCACAACTGTATAATGACAGGCATCCATCATTATTGTATCATACAGACTGTTTTCACCGCCCTAAAAATCCTCTGTGCTCTGCCAACGCCTTCCTCTCCACACGGAACCGCTATTGCTGTTTCCTCTGTTGCAGGATGGCGTATAGTTGGAATGATACCGCATGTAGTACTCTTAGATTGGCTTCTGTCACGTAGCGATATGCATTTAAGGTTCCTCCATGTCTTTTCATGGCTTGATAACTCATTTCCTTTGGAGTCTGAGTAATATTCCACTGCCTATATGTACCATGGCTTATTTGTACATTTACCTAATCAAGAGGGCTTCCTAGGTGGCTCAGTGGTAAAGAATCTACCTGCCAATGCAGGAGACACGGGTTTGATCCCTGGGTTGGGAAGATCCCCTGGAGGAGGGCATGGCAACCCACTCCAGTATTTTTGCCTGGAGAATCCCATGGACAGAGGAGCCTGGCGGGCTGTAGTCCATGGGGTCGCAAAGAGTCAGATGCACCTGAAGGAACATGCACATGCATACCTGTTAAAGGACATCTTGGTCGCTTCAAAATTTTAGCAGTTAAGAATAAAGCCACTCCAAGGGGTAAAGGTGGGAGGATGTGATAAACCTGGAGACTGGGGCTGACACATAGATGCTGTTGATTCTGTGAATGAAATAGGTAAATGCTGAGAAACGATGGTGTAGCTTAGGGAACTCCACTCACTGCTCCTTGGTTGCCTGAAAGGGAAGGAAATCCGAACAAAAGATGGGATATATGCATCAATCAGTTCAGTTCCGTCGCTCAGTCGTGTCTGACTCTTTGTGACCCCATGAACTGCAGCACGCCAGGCCTCCCTGTCCATCACCAACTCCCAGTGTTTACTCAAACTCAAGTCCATTGAGTCCGTGATGCCATCCAACCATCTCAACCTCTGTCGTCCCCTTCTCATCCTGCCTCCAATATTTCCCAGCATCGGGGTCTTTTCTAATGAGTCAGCTCTTTGCATCAGGTGGCCAAAGGATTGGAGTTTCGTCAGTCCTTCCAGTGAATATATTCAGGATTGATTTCCCTTAGGATGGATATATGTGTACATATAGCTTATTCACTTTGCCGTTCAGCGCAAACTAACATAACACTGTCAAATAGCTGTACTCCAACAAAACTTAGTTTTAAAAAGCTGCAAAATTTATGCTTAGCAATGGAATAGACTTTTCTATTCTTGCGTATGACCTAAAGAAATCTGTCTTTCTCACTACTCTCAGTCACTGCTGTTTGCCAAGATTATCTGTCCTTTTTGGATTAGTCATTCAGAAATGATGATGTGATGGACTCTCGTTGCCACATCTGAAGTGATCACGATTCCTATTTTTATTGAGAAGGGAAATAAAGTGCATGAACTTATGAGAGTTTAAAAAAAAGGAATATAGCTTTTTATATATACTATAAACATCCACGTGCAAGGTTTTGTATAGACATAACTTTTCCACTCATTTGAGCCAACAGCAGGAAGCACACTTGCTGGATCTTTTCCCTTCATATATTTTTGTATCTTATGGACGACTGAGGGTTTAGGTGTGCCCTGACTGTGGTGTAAAGAAAGGACAGTTCAAGGAGAAAACTTGTGAACTGGTTAGTGGTGTTGGATGTGCCGGGGTAACAGATGTTTCCAATCGCTTTGAATCCATTCCCGGGCACTGGTAAGACACTGTACATGTGGATAAAACTGGCCCATGGACAACAGCTGGCTTCAGAGGATGAGCTACTTCACGAGTTACATGTGATTCCATCACAAGCTTGCTGAAAAAGACGGTGTTTTCCTCGTCTCCACCTCTGAAACCTTGGCCTGCCATTCTTGGGCTTTCTCCACCGCATTTTAGGACCACCACACCCCAGGCTGTATGTTTACGGAATGGAAACTGCACATTCGTATGTCTTATTCTCTTAGCACAGCGAGCGACTGAGCATAGGATGCTTGGCCCTGCCTTGGACATAAAGTTAATTTTTCTTGCTCGTGGTTGGGTCAGAGGGGAGAGTTTGTCTCCGTGGTGGGGCGTGATAACTCTATGGACAACTGCTGAGCACCTTTTCTGCTCATCCAAGTAGTGTCTGTTTATTTTTTTTGGCTCTGTTACTCTAAAGATTTTTAATGAAAACAAATGTTTTTTTTTTTTAGTACTTGGGATTTTTTTTTTTTTTTACAACAATGTTTACTTGAGAGTAACTGAAACCATATAGTAGGATGATCAGCCACAGTTTGCATAAAGCTAACCTAACCACAGACCAGTTAGCATGTGAAGAACAAGAGCCAGGAAGGTAGCAGCAGGCGGCCTGCCCGCCTGGGGCCACGTGGGTGTCGAGGCACCCGGAAGGTACCGCACACGTGGCTTTGGGAGTCTCAGCCCCAGTGTGTCCCCAGGATTTTCTCTTTGGGATCCTTTTCTCCTCCTAGCTGCTTTTCTCCTTCTCCAGGCAGGGTCTAGCCTGTATGCTTCTTGTTGGCCAGGGACGTGGTGGAGGTGGGACTCAAAGTGAAGGTCTTCTCATTTTCCCCACATCTTCTCACTTTGCCAACAAAGCTCCATAAAGTCAAAGCTATGGTTTGTCCAGTCGTCACGTGCGGATGTGAGAGTTGGACTATAAAGAAAGCCGAGCACCGAAGAATTGATGCTTTTGAACTGTGGTGTTGGAGAAGACTCTTGAGAGTCCCTTGGACTGCAGGAGATCAAACCAGTCCATCCTAAAAAAAATCAGTCCTGACATTCATTGGAAGGACTGATGTTGAAGCTGAAACTCCAATACTTTGGTCACCTGATGTGAGGAACCGACTCATTGGAAAACACCCTGATACTTGGAAAGATTGAAGGCAGGAGGAGAAGGGGATGACAGAGGATGAGACAGTTGGGAGGTATCACTGAGTCAATGGACATGAGTCTGAGCAAGCTCCAGCTGTTGGTGATGGACGGGGAAGCCTGGCATGCTGCAGTCCATGGGGTCTCGAAGAGTTGGACACAACTTAGCGACTGAACAACAACAATGTTTTTGCCCGAACCATTGCAGAGTCCAAGCTAGCTCTGTTCGCTGCACAACAGGCCAATAAAATGGGAGATGAGGTGTTGAAGCAAAGAAGAATGACTTTATCTGGAAAGCGAGGACTCTGAGGAGGTGGCAGACGAATGTGCCAGAACTCCATCTTGCCAAGTCAGGATTCAGGCTTCTTTTATGCTAAAAGGGGAGGGGTTTTGGCTGCTTGCCACTTCTTGGTGTCAAAACCTTTGATTCCTGCAGCTGTCCACGTAAGTCAGGTCACGATGGTCCCGTCAACCTTCAATAACACAAACGTTGGACTTCTCTGGTGGTACGGTGGTGAAGAATCTGCCTGCCCACAAAGGGAACATGGGTTGATCGATGGCCTGGAAAGCTTGCATGTGCTGAGGACCAACTAAGCCTGAAAGTGAAAGTGTGAGTCACTCAGTTGTGTCGGACTCTATGTGACCCTATGGACTGTAGCCTGCCAGGCTCCTCTGTCCGTGCGATTCTCCAGGCAAGAATAGTGGAGCAGGTTGTCATTGACTACTCCAGGGGATCTTTCTGACCCAGGGATCGAACCCACTTCTCTTGCATCTCCTGCATTGGCAGGCAGGTTCTTTAGCAGCTGAACCACCAGGGAAGCCCAGCTAAGACCTGTGCAAGGCTAAAAGAAAAACAGAAACAAAAACCTTGCCAGAGCAACTGCTGAACCTGGGCCCAGAGCCTGAGACTCACAACTGCTGAGCTCAGATATTGCAACTAGCGAAGTCCGTGGGCCCTGGAGCCCATAGTTCACAAGAAGAGAAGCCTCCTCAGCAAGAAGCACACTGCAACTAGGGTAGCCTCCACTTTTTGCAACTAGAGGAAAGCTGGCTCACATCAATGCAGACCCAACACAACCACAAATAAATAAGAAAAAAAAGAGATGGTGTGCTTTGTCACTGGGCTTCCCTAGTGGCTTGCTAGTGAAAAAGCCACCTGCAGGAGACCTGGGTTCAATCTCTGGGTCCGGAAGATGTCCTGGAGGAGGCCATGGCCACCCACTCCAGTCTTCTTGCCTGGAGGACCCATCCTATGGAGAGAGGAGCCTGGCGGGCTACAGTCCCTTGGATCACAAAGAGTGAGCCACTAAACAAGGACCGCTTTGTCCTGACGGCAATTTGCTGCCGTGGTTTTAGCAGGTTTGGGTGTCTAATGCCCTCTTTGCCACCACAGGGAAAGGCTGAGGGCAGGAGTGAGTCAATATTTTCCTGTAAAGGGCCGCAGAGAGCATACCTGCAGCTTCTCGGTTCTACGGTGAGTGTGAAAGCCGGCACGGACCAGTTAATGGCTCTGGCTGTGTTTCAATAAAACTTTATTGACAAGGATGGCCCTGGGTTTGTCCTGCACGCTGTTGTCTCGCTTCCCCTGGTTTGAAGTGAGAGTGAAAGTTGCTCCGTCATGGCCGACTCTTTGTGACCCCACGGACCATACAGTCTGTGCAATTCTCTAGGCCTGAATACTGGAGTGGGTAGCCTTTCCCTTCTCCAGGGGATCTTCCCAACCCAGGAGCCTAACCCAGGTCCTCCTGCATGGCATGCAGATTCTTTACCAGCTGAGCCACCAGGGAAACCCAAGAATACCGGAGTGGGTAGTCTGTTCCTTCTCCAGGGAATCTTCCCAACCCAGGGATCTAATCCAGGTCTCCCACATTGCAGGCAAATTCTTTGCCATCTGAGCCACAAGGGATGTGGTTCAGTCTTCTGGTTCAGTCTGCAGAGAGATCACCTAGGGAGCTTGTTAAAATGAAGCTTACGTTTCAGTCGACCCGAGGTGGGGGAGAGGTTCCGTGCTCCTAACAAGCTCCCAGGAGATGCTGGGGCCGCTGCCTCTTAAAACACGTGTCGAGGACGGAGGCTTTCGATAACACCCGCGTTTTGTAAATAAAATCGGCAGTTGCAAGGAACCAGGAGAGGTCGGTGATGGTTCCAGAGAGCCGCACAGTTTCACAGAATTTCCGTGACAGGGCCTGAGAGGCTGTATCTAAACTCAGAAGAAGACTGTGGGAATGGTGCTTTATTTAGACGCGTCTTCTAACCAAACCAGACCCGCAGATATGGGGTATGTCCTCTCAGCTTTCCTGGAACCCAGCTACTCCTGAAATTGTCCCAGAAGAACTGCGGTCATTAAAAGGGAGCCTGGTTTTCTGTGGATCTCTCCTTGACCCCCCAACACCGGGGGACAATGCAGATGTACTTATCAAATCCTGTTCAAGTCAGGATCTCGCCAGGAAACAGATGTCCGGTCAGAATTTTCCCACATGTGGGAGGGCTGACAATCCTACAGGTACTTCAGAGCCGACCTCTTCACTATGATGACTTTTCCAAATACCAGAGCTCCAGGACCAAGGACGAATTGCTTTCAGATTTGGAAAAGATTGAAAAAAAAAAAAAATTCTTGCCAGAGCAAGAAACAGACATCTGAAACTGTCTTTAAGATGATAAGCTTTCTCTGGGGTCTTCCTCTAAGCCCCGCACTGTGTAATTTGCGTTCTGACCGCTCAGAATACTTGATAGCTCATCTCATTGGAATCACTGCCAGCCTTCCCCAGCCCGCCTCTCCCCCGCCGCCCCCACCGCCGACTTCCATCTCTACCTAGTTCCATTAATTCTTTCCATACGGAAATTAGACGCTGCCAAATTCGAGAGAACCCACCCCCCACCCCCCAGCCCCAACCTCCCTTTCTCTGGCGGATTGTTGGAATCAATTCCATGCGTATAACTTATCTGGCATTTTTTTTTTTTTTTTTATGACATGTGGCTAAGGGGGGCTGGGATTATTTTAAGTTTCAGGTTTTAAACATCACAGGCAACTTTGACCCTCTTGGAGGATTTGCTACTATGGGGCGCTCTCTGGGGACATTCAGGTAGGGATCAGGTTTCTGCCTGTCATTTCAGAGACCCTTCTCAAGGAAATAAAAAAAAAAGACTTTATGTTGGTGACTGTGCAAGGCAGTTGTTGCAGCTGACCTTTCTTCTGCTGTGTTTTTATGACGTGAAAGGGACATGGTGTAAAAGGTCCTGACTGTGGCTCCCTCTACCTCTGGGTCCCCTCGGAGGAAGCGTTAGATCCCAGGGTTAGACCCAAGAAGTGTCTCAACTGGGTCTGCCTCTCCTTCTGATGTCTCTGTGTAGACGTTCTCACATTTTGTAGAACACGTGTAAAGGGCTCAACCTGACAGAAAGGTGTTGGAGATAAAAGCGTGGTTGGTGATTGCAACGCATGCCCTCGGTGATGCCTGGAAATTGACAACGTTGCCTTCACCTTGTACTTCTGAGAGCAAAGAGGCACAAAGTGGGTCAGCAGAATTCTTCCCCACCCCCTTCCCCACCCCCTGCAAGAGCAGAGATAGCTGTTTTGCTGTGACTTTCCAAGCAGACTTCATTCCATAGACTGGAGTCAAGGTCATTTTCTTCTGGTGCCGCAGAAGGTCAAAGGACCTCTTGTGCTTTGGGCTTTGCCTCAGAATTGTGTCTGTGGCCCATGGTCCGTGTCAGGCTAGGGTTTTTTTTTTTTTCAGTTGCTAAGTCATGTCTGACTCTTTGCGATCCCATAGACTGCAGCACGCTAGGCCTCCCTGTCCATCACCATCTCCCAGAGCTTGCTCAAACTCATGTCCATTGAGTCGGTGATGCCATCCAACCGTCTCATCCTCCATCACTGTCTTCTCCTCCTGCCTTCAATCTTTCCTAGCATCAGGGTTTTTCCACTGAGTTGGCTCTTCGCACCAGCTGGCCAAAGGATTGGAGTTTCAGCTTCAGCATCAGTCCTTCCAACGAATATTCAGGACTGATCTCCTTTAGAATTGACTGGTTGGATCTCCTTGCAGTCCAAGGTACTCTCAAGAGTCTTCTCCAACACCACCATTCAAAAGCATCAATTCTTCAGCGCTCAGCCTATTTTACGGTCCAACTCTCACGTCTGTACATGACTACAAGGTAGGGGGGAGTATTCATAAAATAGCTTCTGTAAGAAAATTTTACATTCTTGAAATAATCCCCTATTATTTGTTTAATCTTGTCTCTACCACCAATATCTGAGTCTTGGTTTCACATTTAAAAATATCTGTCTCGAGGGGTTCTTTTGAGAAAGAACATACAGATACAAACATCTGTCATGCAGCTAGGCTCACTCAAAAGAAACCATTGGTTATAAGCCTTCTGCAACTCATCATAGAAGTGACTCAGAAGATTTCTCCTGGTGAAGAGGAGGAAAGTTAGCATGAGGGTATCTGCTTCCTTTCAACTTTTGCTGTTCATGGCGAAGCCGTTTCTTGAATGGATTGTTTCTTGGTAGACTGTGTGGACTAGAACCACACAGGCTAACTCATTGTCCCGGGTACGTGTGGGAAATGCATGCAGATGAGCGAATACATTTAATAATGAGTTTTGACACCTTCTGAGGAACCGGGGAGCTGTCCTAGACGGCTGTACCCCTAGCTGTACTTGACAGAGGTGAAGGACCAGCTACAGACATCCCGGGAAGAGATGTGCTGGGTGGGTGTCACTATGCGTGTATATATCCCACAAGACGAAGAGGACGAAGAGTGGACGACACATAGAATCACACTGTCTGCTGGCATTCAGCCTTCTCCCAGATGGCCCCAGAGGACAGGACCAGCCGCATTCTGTCAACTCTGAAATGTACATTTTGGTAGGATTGCATATTCTGAAATCAGAGTGTTTCCTACAAGCGGCCGCATCTCATAATTTTTGGTATCTTTTTTCTTTTTGCTTAAATGTTTGTCTTGTGCCTGAAACCCTGTAATGTTTGGTGAAATGTGGCAGATTTGGGCTCCTGAAGTTGGAATGTTGAATCGCTCAGTCGTGTCTGACTCTCTGCGACCCTGTGGACGGTAGCCCACCAGGCTCCCCTGTCCTGGGCCTCTCCAGGCAAGAATCCTGGAGTGGGTTGCCATTTACTCCTCCAGAGTTGGAATGAGAATGCAGTAAACTTCGACTTCCCTGGTGGTCCAGTGGGTTAAGACTTGGCTTTCCAGTGCAGGGGTTGCTGGTTCTAGCCCTGGCCAGGGAGCTGAAATCACACATGTCTTGCAGCTGAGAAAATAAAACAAACAAACAAACAAACAAAAAACAAAGTATAAAACAGAAAGAGTGTTGTAATAAATTCAATAAAGAATTTAAAAATGGTCCACCATGGAAAAAAATACTGAAAAGATAATAAAAAGGATGCAATAAACTGAATTACTTCTGTCTTCTGAAATTAGAAGGCCAGAGAGGGGAAAAAGAGATTAAACATTTGTGCTTTCACCAACTGTCATTTCTGCTCACAGGAGAGAGGAAAGGTCAGGTTCCTGTCTCTAGAGCTGTGCTTGTGAAGAAGAGTTCCCGGGCAGTATCAGCATCTCAACATTCACAAAACTAAGATCATGGCATCTGGTCCTATCACTTCATGGCAAATAGATGGGGAAGCAGCGGAAACAGTGGCAGACTTTATTTTTTTGGGCTCCAAAATCACTGCAGGTGGTGACTGCAGCCATGAAATTAAAAGACGCTTGCTCCTTGGAAGGAAAGCTAGGACCAATCTAGATAGCATATTAAAAAGCAGAGACATTACTTTGCCAACAAAGGTCCCTCTGTCAAAGCTATGGTTTTGCTGGTAGTCATATATGGATGTGAGAGTTGGACTATCAAGAAAGCTGAGTGCCGAAGAATTGATGCTTTTGAACTGTGGTGTTGGAGAAGACTCTTGAGAGTCCCTTGGACTGCAGGGAGATCCAACCAGTCCATCCTAAAGGAGATCAGTCCTGGGCGTTCATTGGAAGGACTGATGCTGAAGCTGAAACTCCAGTCCTTTGGCCACCTGATGTGAAGAGCTGACTCACTGGAAAAGACCCTGATGCTGGGGAAGATTGAAGGCGGGAGGAGAAGGGGATGACAGAGGATGAGATGCCTGGATGGCATCACCGACTCAATGGACATGGGTTTGAGTAAACTCCGGGAGCTGGTGATGGACAGGGAGGCCTGGTGTGCTGCAGTCCATGGGGTCACAAAGAGTCAGACACGCCTGAGCAACGGAACTGAACTGAGTGGATCAGCATCTCTTGGGACTTTGGGGGTCAGAAGCTCTGGGGGCAGCCCCCACAGGCTGCAGCTGATCATGGCGCACCCTCAGTGTGAGTGCCGCAGAACTGGGGCTCCCGCAGCGGTCTTCCTGGAGGGGTGTCATCAGGAGCATCTAGTGTGGGATCGCTGACTTCGCTCCCTGATGCCACCTTGTGCCAGAACGAAGCTGGTCTCTCCTTTGTCTTTATCTGCCCTTCCTATGTCACAGGGCAGGGCTCCATCCTTCTGAATGCCACCGCCTCCGTGACTTGTGTCTCGGGCTCCTCCTCCTTCCGTAACTGGTGTTCTTCTGCCGCTCTGGTCTGGGTCACTTTCTTCTCTCACGCTGCCTGCTATCTCTGGTGGGTCCTCTTGATGCCAGAGGCTTCAATCCAGTTCTCTGTCAACGGCTTCTGGATTTCTATCTACAATCTGGGTCTTTAGCTCCCACCACCCCCAACATAAACCCATGAAAATTCACACGTCCCTCGCATGTGACACTCTTAACACGGGGACTTCCTGCTGGCCCGGTGATTGAGAATCCCCCTGCCAACCCAAGGGACACCAGTTCGATCCCTGGTGCGGGAAGATTTAGCATGCCTTGGAGCAACTATGCACTTGGTCTGCAACAACACAAAGCACCTATGTGAGAAGCCCACACACTGCAAATAGAGAGTGGGCCCCACTCACCATAACTATAGAAAACCCTTGTGCAGAAACCAGGACCCAGCACAGGCAAAAACAAAGAAATGAATTGAACGATAAAATAAAAATGGTACTCCTTGTCTTCTTCCTCAAACCATATTTTTTTTTTCTTCCTGATTTCATCTTAGTAAGTGGTTCCAGCCTCAAACTGACTGCGTCAAGTGACATTTGGAGGGTTTTCTTGCTCTGTCTTAACCTCAAGTTCATTACCCACCATCACATCATTCTTACTTCTTAACAGTCTTTCCAAGGCTTTCTCTCCTGTTCATGCCCACTGCCTGTGGCCCTAACAGAGTCTGTTATCCTCCCTTTTTTAAATATTGCATGAGTCTCCCTTCTTTTTTTTTTTTTCCTCGCAGCCTCTCTGGCTTACTCTGATCCCATTTAATCTGTCCATGTTGGTCAGATTAGAGTGACATTTCTCATATGCAAAACTGGCAATGAAATTCCTTTTTTTTTTTTTTTTTTAAAGCAGTCTTTACTGTCTTATTTGCTCAGTGATATTTCCATGTCCAGGTCCCTTTCGGAGCTCTCTTCTTACCAGATTATCCCCCTAGTTGGCTACTGCCACTTACAGATTTTCTTTTTGGAAACTCAAAAAAAAATGCCCCTTCGGCATTTTTTAAATGTTTTGGAAGGTCCTGCAGTCAAAGAAACTCATTTAGATTTGACCTGGCATTTCTCATGGTCTTGGATGACCCTGCACCTCCCACACTTCGGCCTTTTAACACCCCGTGGCATTTGTGTTCCCAGTGCATTCTGGGAAAGGGCTGGATTTTCTGAACAAGCCGAGTCACGAGCTGACCCCGGCTTCCTCTTCAGCCTCATTTTCCACTACTCCCCCAGACACGTTTTTACTGACAGTGATTTCAAAGTTTCATTTCCTAAAAATGTCATGTTTACCTCATGCCCTTGGACTTTTAACCTCTTTTTTTTTTTTACTTCTGAACGAAGTGTCCTCTAACCTTGTTGTCATTTGGGTGTCAGCTCAATTGCCACCTCCTTCAGGAAGTCCTCCCTGACTTCAGTTCAGTCGCTCAGCCGACCCCATGGGCTGCAGCATGTCAGAGTTTTCCTTTTCATCACCAACTCCCAGAGCCTGATGCTCATGTCTATCAAGTTGGTGATGCCGTCCAACCATCTCATCTTCTGTCGTCTCCTTCTCCTCCCGCCTTCAGTCTTTCCCAGCATCAGGGTCTTTTCCAATGAGTCAGCTCTTCCCATAAGGTGGCCAAAGGATTGGAGTTTCAGCTTCAGCATCAGTCCTTCCAATGAACATTCAGGACTGATTTCCTTTAGGATGGACTGGTTGGATCTCCTCGCAGTCCAAGGGACTCTCCAGAGTCTTCTCCAACACCACAGTTCAAAAGCATCAATTCTTCAGTGCTCAGCTTTCTTTATGGTCTAACTCTCACATCCATACCTGACCACTAGAAAAACCATAGCTTTGACTAGATGGACCTTTGTTGGCAAAGTAATGTCTCTGCTTTTTAATACGCTGTCTAGGTTTTCCATAGCTTTTCTTCCAAGAAGCTAGCATCTTTTAATTTCATGGCTGCCGTCACCATCTGCAGGGATTTTGGAGCCCAAGAAAATAAAGTCTGTCACTGTTTCCATTGCTTCCCCATCTATTTGCCGTGAAGTGATGGGACCGGATGCAGCTGCCTGCATCTGCAGACTTTGTATCTTGTTTACACGTTCATCACCATCATCTCCTTACAGACTGTAACCTTCTTGAGCACAGTGACTCTGCTCCAGCAGAGCATCTCCTTAGCACAGATGCTCAGTAAAGACTGGTTGATGTGGGGGAATTCCCTGGTGTCCAGTTGTTAGCTCTTTGCACTTCCGCTGCAGGGGAGTGGTTCCATCCCTGGTTGGAAAACTAAGATCCCACGTGCTGCTTGATGTGGACAATAAATAAATAAATAAAAATTTAAAAGAGGCTAGTTGATGTGAAGTGAGAATTGGAGTGATCAGTGGTTTCTGTCTATAATCAGGGGCTTCCCAGGTGGCGTTAGGGGTGAATAATCCGCCTGCCAATGCAGGAGACATGGGTTCGATCCCTGGGTCGGGAAGATCCCCTGGAGGAGAGATAATGGCAACCCACTCCAGTATTCTGGCCTGCTGAATCCCATGCACAGAGGAGCCTGGTGGGCTATAGTGCATAGGGTCGCAAAGCATCGGACACGACTGAATCGACTTGGCACACATGCATGGGTGTATAATCATGTTAGGAGTTACTCCTTATAAAGCAGTGAGAAAGTGCTTTGCTCACTGCAAAGGAGTGGCATCTCAGATGCTCTGTGTTAACTCACGTAACCCTCCTGCTGTTCTTGTGAGCAGGCGCTAGCCGTATGATCCCCATTGTTCAGATGGGCTGAGCGCGAGCCGTGGGGGGTGTGGCTGGCCTGTTCTTTGCAGCGGGAGGTGAGGGGAAGCTCTCATCTCTGTGGGGTTGTCGTGGGAGAAGGAACAGATATCCTCAGGTGCCACTTCTCTAGAGAAGCAGGATAAATACCTGGAATGATTTTTTTTTTGTCCTTATTGAAGAGGGAGACTTTCTCCGTCTCCCTAAGAAATTGAGTACTTTTGTTTTGCTAAGAAACTGATTGCTGCATATTGTTTGCAGCTTGCTGGAAAGTTTAATAGAATCATTGTTCTCATTGGTTATAGCACCCCGGAACTGTTAGTGCTGAGGGGTTTTGTTTTTCTTTCTTTCTTTCTTTCTTTTTTACCATTTTCATTTATTTATTTGGTTGCACTGGGTCTTAGTTACAGCATGGCAGATCCTTAGCTGCAGAGAGTGGGATCCAATTTTCTGACCAGGGATTGAACCCAGGGCCCCCTGCATTAGGAGCCCAGAGTCCCAGCCACTGAACCAGTGGGGAAGTACTTGAGGGTCTTCTTTTAAATGAAATGGGTCATTTCATAGCAGTGGTTCTCAACTGGGGACAGTCCAGACTTCGGGTAATGTCTGGAGACATTTTTTTCCCATCATTTTTAAAAATAAATTTATTTCATTGGTGAGTAATTGCTTCCCAATATTTTTTAAATCATTTTTTAAAATAAATTTATTTCATTGGAGGATAATTGCTTCACAATACTTTTTTAAAATCAGTTTTTAAAATAAATTTATTTCATTGGAGAATAATTGCTTCATAATATTTTAAAATCATTTTTTAAAATAAGCTTATTTCTTTGATGAATAATTGCTTAAAATTTTTTTTGTCACTTAAAAAATAAGTTTATTTCATTGGCTGATAATTGCTTCACAATATTTTTTTATCATTTCTTACAAATTATTTCATTGGAGGAAATTGCTTCACAATATTTTTTAATAATTTAAAAAAATTTATTTCATTGGGGAATAATTGCTTCACAATATTTTAAAAATCATTTTAAAAAATAAGCTTGTTTTATTGGGGAATGATTGATTCACAATATTTTTAAAATCAGTTTTTAAAACAAATTTATTTCATTGGAGGATAATTGCTTCACAATTTTTTTGATCAATTTTTACAAATTATTTCATTGGAGGATAATTGTTTCAGAATATTTTTTTATCATTTTTTAAAAAATTTTATTTCATTGGGGAATAATTGCTTCACAATTTTTTTATCATTTTTTTTTTAAAATTTATTTCTTTGAGGAATAATTGCTTTGCAATATATTTTAAATCATTTTTTAAAGTAAACTTATTTCATTGGTGAATAATTGCTTCACAATTTTTTGGTCAAGTTTTAATGTAAATTTATTTCATTGGAGGATCATTGGTTCACAATTTTTTTTTGATCATTTTTTACAAATTATTTCATTGGAGGATAATTGCTTCACAATTTTTTGGTCAATTTTTAATATAAATTTATTTCTTTGGAGGATAACTGCTTCACAATATTTTTTTAAATAATTTTTTAAAATAAACTGATTTCATTGGAGGATAACTGCTTCGCAGTATTGTGTTGGCCTCTGCCATACATCCAGATGAGTCAGCCATAGGTTTACACATGTCCCGGTCCTCCTGAACCTCCCTCCCATCTCCCAGCCCTTTCCCCGGCCCCGACGCCCAGGTTTAATTACAGAGCCCCGGTTTGATTTCCCTGAGTCATACAGCAAGTTCCCATCGGCTCTCTGTTCTACGCATGGGAGTGGCTATCCTTCCTGGAGACATCTTTGTTGTCACAACCGGGCAGAGAGGTCCTCCTGGCATCTGCTGGGGTGGGGTGTCGGGGGTGGGACACCAGGGATGCGGCTCCAGCACCATCCTACAATGCACAGGGCACACCCACCCCCCCGATCTTCTCCCCACCCACCCATCCACCACCAAAGGAAAGAGTGCTTTGCCCCAAATGTCCACAGCGATGAGTTTGAGAAAAACCTGCTTCACGGTTTGATGTTGGAACTTGGAGGGAAACAATTATCAAACAGAAAACCTGAGGGTCTACACACAGTAGTGGGGAGTGGCAACTGGAGGAGTGTGGTCAAAAGTGGGAAACGCAGGCTGAGTTCCCCCCCACTAACCCCCACCTCCCGTTTTCTTTCAAACTGTATGACTTATGTATTAATTCTGGCATGGAAACTGGCTTTCATTAGAATTTGTGCTTTGGGTTCTCTTTCCGTCTTGACTTTGGGCCGATTGCTCATCTGACCTCAGTTATACCACCCATAATGTCATGGTTCTAATCAGTGTCATGCATATAGTAAACAAATGCTGGGGGGAAAGAAAGTAGAAAAAGGAATGTCCAAATGTTTCGCATGCATGTGTGCATGCTAAGTCGCTTCAGTCTTGTCTGAGTCTTTGTGACCCTGTGGACGGTAGCCCGCCAGGCTCCTGTGTCCATGGGATTCTCCAGGCAAGGATATTGGAGTGGGTTGCTATTTCCTCCTCCAGGGGATCTTCCCGAAGCAGGGATCGAACCCTCATCTCTTATGTCTCCTGCATTGGCAGGCGGGTTCTGGGAAGCCCCTTTCAAGAGCTTTAGCTTTTGTTACAGATGACTACAGGTGTGAGGATAGTGCCAACAGAGTCAACCCTGGGTACATCTGCACATGATCTAGAAACTTCTTTATGCCTAGTGTTTTATGCATCCAGCCTATGATGTTAAGACTTTTGGTCTGAACAAAGAGTTTTGGTCTGTCTGGTGAAAACACCTCTTTGTCATGACCTGCCAGCAGGGGAGGAGAAGGAAGGTCAGGATCTCAGTCTGGTGTGAGCCTGCACGTGGTGGAGTCATCATTTGTGAATATACACTTGTCATGTAAGATAGTATGGTTTCCTACGTTTGATCAGAGTTTGTATTTTAGGCCATAGGCTCTGTGTGGCCCTAGTTTTTTGGGTTTTGAATTTGAGATTAAAAAAAAAAATTACTTGTCTCAACTTCAACTCTTAATATTTGAAATAAAATTTTAACCCAGCCTTCTCGGGTGAATGGGGGAAAAAAAAAACTAGGGGAAAAAAACTAGGCTGTGGAGGAGTCCGTAGGTTTTAATAAGCACAGCACCATAGACAGTCATCAGATGGGGGCTTCCCTGGTAGTCCGGTGGATAAGAATCTGCTTTGCAATGTCAGAGACACCAGTTTGATCCCTGGTCCAGGAAGATCCCGTATGTCAAGGAGCAATGAAGCCCGTGTACCACAATGACTGAGCTAGTGCTCTAAAGCCCAAGAAACACAACTACTGAAGTCTGTGTGCCCTAGAGTTGTGCTTGGCAACAAGAAAGCCACTGCAATGAGGACCCTGAGCCCCACAACCAGAGAATAGCCCTCACTCGCCGAAGCTAGAGGAAAGCGACGTGCGGCAAAGAAGACCCACCAGAGTCAAAAAATAAATGCATCTTAAAAAAAAGTCATCACACTAAAGGAAAGTGACTACCCTAGCCCTCCATTTGGTGCTGGGAAAGGAAAGCAAAACAACTCCCGACCTTGAAAGGTGGGATTAGGAAAGGAGGGCAGTTAAGTTACCCGCAAGAGACCTGGAGACTATTTATACTTGTTTCTGGAAATCCGCAATGCAATGTGCGCTGGAGTTTTCTCTAAATGTCGTTCTTGAGGAAGAGTCCTAGAAATGTCATTCTTGGAGACATGTCCCAGAATGACACTCGAAAGAAAGAGGATCGTTTTCAGTAAATGGGGAAAAGGGGAGTCAGACGCATGCCCAGTGTATTTCAGATCTGATGGCTTCAAGATGGATAAGGCTTGGTCAAGAAATCAAATCTGTGAACAGTCTTTCAGGTATATTAGGGAGAGGGGGCCAGTTAGAGTAGACATCTCCACAGGCGGGTGAACATCAAAGGAAGTGTTTGTAGCAGTCTGTTGCTTGTGGGAAGAAAATGCTAGAACGTTTTGAAAGAATAAAGCAATCAAGGTCAATACCAGGACGTCTCTGGCATCGCTGGCGTGCACATATATCTGGAGCACTGTCCAGGTGCTCACACCCAAGCAGTGTGGTAGGTGTGCATGTCAGAAGCAGGATGAGGGGCCTCCCTGCTGGTTCGGTGGTTAAGAATCCACCGTGCAAGGCACGGAATGCGCGTTTGATTCCTGCTTGGGGAAGGAAGATCTCGTATGCTGCGGGGCTAATAATCTGGCACGCCACAACTACTTGAGCCAGCGCTCCGGAACTCGTGTTCTGGAGCTGAGAGAGTCTGTAGGTCACAACAGAAGATCCCACAGTGAAGACTCCTGTGTCCATGGGATGCTCCAGGCAAGAATACTGCAGTGGGTTGCCATGCCCTCCTCCAGGGGGATCTTCCCAAACCAGGGATGGCTTTATGATGGCTTCACCGAATCTCCTGCAGTGTGGGTGGTTTCTTTCCTGTGTGAGTGTTCAGAGAAACCGCTAAGACCCGAAGCACCGAAATAAATAAATATACTTTAAAAAAAAAAAAAAAAACAATGAGCAAAATGAGAGAGAGCACCCAGAGTACCAGCGTGTATCTCACCTTACCCGAGTGTGGGCAGGCAATCTCGAGATCACATCGCTGAGTACATGTAGCGCTAATCCCTGGAGCACACTTGACTAACTTAAAAAAGATGTTGGAAAACACACAGCCTGTTGAAGTCGAGAGTAATTCTCCAAGCGCAGCAAACCACCAGAAAATGGCTCATTTGTATTTGATATTGTGATGTCAAAACATCATGCCTGTTGGATCTGGCTAAAGTTGACACTCTTCCCCTTTCCCCCGGAAAAAATAAATAAAAATTATCAAGAAGACTGTATGGTTGTTATGTCCAAGTTTGATAACCATAGCTGTGTCCCTATGTACGTATTTGTGTCGTGAGATATTCCTGACTGATGTTACTGCTGATAAGCCATTTCTAAATAGGTAAATAAACATATTGCAACTGCAAGCTCCAGCCTGACCATAAACGAGCCCTGTGGTCTATGACACGGTCCTTGTGTTTCTTTCTATTGACTGATTGTTTTTTCCTTCTGATCCTTGTTAATGTGTAGTTTACATCCGAACACATCCATTTTAAGGACGTAGTCTGAGATTTGACAAATGCTTACGACCCTGTAATCAATACAGAATTGTTCTTTCCCCCTTGAAATGTTCTCTCTTGTCGCTCTGTGCTCAACGCCTCCCACATCCCAGCTTCTGGCAACCGCCTATCTTATCTCTGTCCACAGTGTGGCCTCTTCCAAAAACTCATGTAAAATAAATCATACAGAATGAGGCTTTGGTATTTGGCTTCTTTCCCTTGGCTTAAGATCTCAGAGGGTCGTCCAACTTGTGGAGAGCATCAGTAGTGTTTTCTTTTTATTGGTGAGGAGTCTACCCTTGTATGGGTACGCGTACTGGAGTTTGTTTATCCACCCATCAGGAGATGGACGTTGGGTTGTTTCGGGTTTGAGTGACTGCGAGTAAAGTCACCGCACACATTTGCGTCCATGTCTTGGTGTGGACATGGGATTTCATTTCCCTTGTAACCCAGGATTGTGACTGCTGCCTTGCGTGTGTTCTCCTATTTAAAAACTCTGCCAAAGTGTTTTTCAAAGTTTCTGCGCTGTTTTATTTTCCTACCAGGATGCATGAGAATCCCAGTTGTTGTACATCCTTGCCAGTACTGGGTATGATCCGTTAAAAGATTATTCATGTAATAGTGGTATTTCATTATGATTTTAGTTTGTGGTTTTCTAGTGACTAAAGACCCTGATGCTGGGGAAGATTGAGGGCAGGAGGAGAAGGGGACGACAGAGGATGAGACGGTTGGATGGCATCACCGACTCAATGAACATGGGTTTGAGCAAGCTCTGGGAGATAGTGAAGGACGGTTGGCATGCTGCAGTTAGGTGTTGCAAAACATTAGACATGACTTAGAGACTGAACAGCAACAGCCATGACTAAAGATGCTGAACATTTTCTCTTGTGATTATATGCCATTCTTATCTCTTCTTGGATGAAGTGTACTTGTGCTTGTTGAGTGGCTATATGTGTATGTGTAGAATGACGTTTGTGTTGATAGGGATTTTTTAGTATTAAGTGAAATAATCATGTGAACTTTTTTCCTTTTTTTTTTTTTAAAGCCCCAGGCCTGGTAGATTAGCTGTTTCTCAACTAGAACTGTGGCTGTTTGTTTTAAAATAAATGAATGATGGGACTTCCTTGGTGGTCCAATGGCTAAGGCTCCAAACTCCCAGTGCAGGGGGTCTGGGTTTGATCCCTGGTTAGGGAAAAAGATCCCACATGCCACAACTAAAGATTCTGCATGCCGCCACTAAAAACTCCTCATTATCTACAATGAAGGTAGGAGAGCCAGCTTGCCACAGCCAAAGAAAGAGATGAATATTTACAAAATAAAATAAATGGATGGTTATGGGACAGAGAGCGACTTAGGGGCTTTGAGAACGTGACAAATTGAAGGATGCTTTTGTCTTGGTTTTTCATGAAGGTGAACCTGGAGCCCCAGGTCCAAACATCTGTGGCAGATGGGAAGGGGGGTGATGAAACCTTGAATGTGGAGATGGCTGGCTGGAGAATGTTCCAAAGAGCTGAGCAAATTTGCCACACAAAGAAATCAGCCCATAGCTCGTGGGGAACAAGGAATCCTTGAGGATGTGCGGGTGAGAATCTGCATCTTGTTAGATCTGAATTTCAGAAATGCAAATTGCATAGCTGTCTACCACACCCTTTATCATGGGCTTCCCTAATAGCTCACCAGGTAAAGAGTCTGCCTGTAATGCAAGAGATGCAGGAAGTGGGGGTTTGCTCCCTGGGTCAGGAAGAGTCTCCTTGAGGAGGGCACGGCAACCCACTCCAGTATTCTTGCCTGGAGAATCCCCACGGACAGAGGAGCCTTGGGTGGTTATGGTCCATGGTGTCGCAAAGCGTTGGACATGACTGAGCGACTTAGCGCACACTTCCATTTAACCTGTTTTCCCTGAATGCTTTGAGAGGTGTCCAAATAAGCAGCCTCCTGTCAAGTCAAGACAGCTGTCATCTCAAAACCTAAAGAGGATGGAGGAGTCCACTCCATAGACTTCTACAAAAACGATCATCACGCCGGGCAAAGTCACCTCTATGGGGCTGAGGAAACCCCATGGACCCACATGTCTTCTGCATGAACGCATCACAGGACCTGAGATCCCCATCATTTGTCCTTGACACCTGACCTTGACCATCTTTGCCTAAGCACCCATCATTCTATTAGATGGATGTTACTTGGTCAGTCATGTCTGACTCTTTGTGACCCTTTGGACTGTAGCCCACCAGGCTCCTCTGTCCATGGGATTCCATAGGGAGTAACATGATCGAAACTGTTTTTGTAGGCTCTTTATTTCTCCTATTGCTTTTTTTTGGCAACTGTTAACTCTCATAATTCCCCTTGGGGGCATAAATATAGTCTGACTAGAAGCCAATACTGCTAAAAAAAATATGTGCACTAAAAATGGGAAGTCTCAACACATTTAACATATATTGTGGAATTAACTCTTGATTCAACACATATTGATGGAGCACCTATTGCCAGGAATTCCTAGGCACTGCACTTACATTTGGGATAATAAATGTATCAGTTTATGGGAACTTACAGAAATGCCCGAGGATCACAGGTCTGCATGCCAGTGGAGGGAGGAAGAGAGTGCATGATCATGACAGATGACAGAATGATATGCCGTGTCTAGGACTCTAAGCGCTCTGCAGAAGAGCTCTTTAAAACCCTTCTGTGTAGGTTGGGAGGAGCTGTTGCTGTTCATCTGCCTAGTCATGTCCAACTCTTTGTGACCCCATGGCATGCAGCACGCCAGTCTCCTCTGTCCTCCGCTATTTCCCAGAGTTTGCTCAAACTCATGCCCACTGATGCATTGATTCCATCGAACCATCTCATCCTCTGTCGTCCCCTTCTCCGCCCGCCCTCAATCTCTCTCAGCATCAGGGTCTTTTCTGATGAGTTGGCTCTTCACATCAGGTGGTCAAAGTATTGGAGCCTCAGCATCAGTCCTTCCAATGAATATTCAAGACTAATTTCCATTAGGTTTGACTGGTTGGATCTCCTTGCAGTCCAAGGCACTCTCAAGAGTCTTCTCCAATACCAAAGTTTGGAAGCATCAATTCTTTGGTGCTCAGACTACATTATGGTCCAGCTCTTATGTCCGTACATGACTACTGGAAATACCATAGGTTTTGACTAGGTGAACATTTGTGAGCAAAGTGATGGAGTTGTTACCCTTGATAAACCTCTGGTGTGCTCTTCCGTGGCCAGGCCCATTGATACCACAGCTGGGTTTTGGTCCTTACGGGACGGAGCAGAGAGCTGTGAAGCTGTAGTGTTGAGAAAGCATCAGAGGCATGAAGCCAGGGATAGGCGTGAAGATAGAGAGCTTGGGAACCGTCTGCTACAGGATGTCAGAGACAGACAACGCCACTGTCAATGGGAGAAGAAGCCTCCTGCCTTCCGCTGGGAAAGCTACTTGCGTTCTCTGCATTTCAGGTTAAGTCCACAGCGCAGTTTCTGGGGGTGGGGGCAGGGCATGGGGGAGACAAAATAGAACTCTCAGACGTAAATACTGTCTGTCATGAAGTCTGATTGCTGTGGCTCTAAGCCCCGATTGATACCTTCCACGGCAGAAGAACTGAAATGGCCCCAGACGAACCTCAGGCATACGTCAGTCTTTTTGTTGTCTAGTTTTTAATTCTACCTATAGATGAGAGTTTCTTGACATGTTGCCTTTGGATCTCCCACTGCTTAGTTTGATTACATAGAATATTCTTCTGCTTTTCCTCTCTTTTTTGGTGATAAAATATGCCTGGCTATTTTCTTAGGGACAGCAGTACCTCTGTCCTGCTGCTACGTAACTTGTGCTCTGAATATTATTGAACAGAGAGGGATCTCTTGGCAGGCATTCATCATGACCTGGGTGGAAAAAGGACTTCTTCCCACAGGCAGGCTCTGCCGGGTGATACAGCTTTTATCCGACAAAAAGGACACACCAACAATTTTTTTTTCTCTTACACACAGGATAGAATCTTGCAATGTCATAAGCCATCATCAGACACTTGTGCTTTCAAAGTTTGAAATACAACGCCTTGTTCTCTTGAAGCTAATGGTTTTATTAGGATGAAGGTTTTCTGCATGTAATGGATTTCTTTGCTCCTCTGCAGAGTTTGAGTGGTGTGTAATTGAGCCTTTAGGTAATTCAGTTCAGTTTGGTTGCTCAGTTATGCATGACTCTTTGCAACCCCATGGACTGCAGTACGTCCAGGTTTCCCTGTCCGTCACCGACTCCTGGAGTTTACTCAAACTCACGTCCATCGAGTCAGTGATGCCATCCAACCATCTCATCCTCTGTCGTCCCCTTCTCCTCCTGCCTTCAATCTTTCCCAGCATCAGGGTCTTTACCGATGAGTCAGCTCTTGGCATCAGGTGGCCGAAGGATTGGAGCTTCAGCTTCAGCATCAGTCCTTCCAATGAACACCCAGGACTTATCTGCTTTAGGATGGACTGGTTGGATCTCCTTGCCGTCCAAGGGACTCTCAAGAGTCGTCTCCAACACCACAGTTCAAAAGCATCAGTTTAGCCGTGGCTGGTAGCCTAGGTGCTTTGAGGATCAGAGGCAGTTCTGGCCCCTCTCATTAATACTGTGTGCACTGGCCCATAGGCAGGTGTTTGCCAGCCTTTGGGGAAGGTGATGAGAAGCGATATAAAATGCCAGTTAGAAGCCGGAACTTCAGGATCAGATACACCTGGGTTTGTGCCGCCATTTCCTGCCCCCCATAATTTCTTGTGTGATCTTGGGCAGGGAATTAGCCTTTCTTTCTCTGCTTCTTGTGTTTGGTCTGAGTTGTGGCACACAGGCTTCTTGCTGTAGCTGTTTGCACACTGGGCTCCGCAGTTGCGACTTGTGAGCTGTGGGATCTCAGTCCCCCGACCAGGGACTGAACCTGCGTCCCCTGCATTGAAAGGCAGATACTCAACCAGTGGACTGCCAGGGAAGTCCTGACCTTTCTGCGCTTCACTTTTGGGTTCACTCATCTTTTAAGACAGGAAGAACCTGATTTCACCAGGTTCTGTAAGGATTAATCATAATACACGTAAAGTGTTTATCCCAGTTCCTGGTTTATTATAAATGACCTCATTGGTAGAAAATAATTAAATTAGTTAGAACTTTACATTTTAAATGGGCTTCGCAAGTGGCTCAGCGGTAAAGAATCTGGCTGCAATGCAGGAACCGCAGGAGATGCAGTTTCGATCCTTAGGTTGGGAAGATCCCCTGGAGGGGAGCTTGGCAGCCCACTCCAGTACTCTTGCCTGGAGACTCCCATGGACAGAGGAGCCTGGTGGGCTGCAGTTCACGGGCTCACAAAGAATCAGACACGACCGAAGCAACTTAGTACACACGCATGCACGCAGACAGTTATTAAAATCCACAGCTGAGTCTGTGTCGTGGGCATAAGATCTCTGCTTTCAGAAGCATCACAGGACAGAGCTTTGTGAGGTTTTGTCCTGTCGACTGGAATAATGTATCTTGGTGTTATTCACAAATAGAAACGTCTTCTCCCAGATCCTTATGTTAGTCCTAATTTTTCCAGAAAAGACATAGAAACTTGAGTGTTTTCCTCAGACTGTCGCGCTTTCATTGGTTTGCATCTGTTCCACTCGTATTTAAGAAAAGCAGTTCATTTCAAAGATGTAGCTGAAAAAAACAGAGTGTAAACCCTCCTGTCCAATATACCATTGATGTCTCAAAACAAAAAAATAGAAAAAAGACCTCAAGAGCAGCAGAGCAAATAGGTAACTATTTTTATTTATTTAGCTATTTAACTATTGTAACTAATTTTTATTTAGTAATTAAATTAAAATAAAACAATAAATATTTATCTAATATTCAACTATTAATATTTATAATATTCATAATTTTATTTATTTATATAAAATATACAAATATAGTATATATAAATTATATATACTATTATTATATTATAATATATTGTATTATATATTATATATAAATTTATGTTTTATAAAATTTGCATAGGATATATAAATTTATATAATAAATTTATTAATATTTATTTAACTATAATTATTACTTAACTATTATCAACTCTCAATAGTTAACTAATATTAACTATTATTAATAGCACCAAACTACAGGTGCTGAGCCTTAATCCTGGCCAGAAATTGCTTTCTCTCTCAAAGAATATGTCTTTGAAACGTCCATCAGAACTGTCATTGTGTCTGGTGGCAAACCATAGGAAAGGATTCCTTTCTCATGATGTAGTAATCTGTGCAACGTCTCGTTTAATACTCTAAGAGCTCGTGAAGAATTTTGCTTTAAAGGGACTTAAAAGGCTAAACAATCGGCCAGGTGTCAGCTGAGGCCCCGGGTGGACCTCATTTTCCCTGAGAAACGCTGTGCTCCAGGGCCTGGGTGGGAATGACAGGCGTGTCTGCTAAGCCGCCTGAGTCGTGTCCAACGCTTTGTGACCCTATGGGCCGTATCCCGCCAGGCTCCTCTGTGCATGGGATTCTCCAGGCAAGAGAACTGAAGTTGGTTGCCATGCCCTCCCCCAGGGGATCTTCCTGACCTAGGGATCAAATCTGCGTCTCCTGGATCTCCTGCATTGCTGGCAGATTCTTTCCCAGCTGAACCACCAGGGCAGCCCAAGAATACTGGAGTGGGTAGCCTATCCCTTCTCCAGGGGCTCTTCCCGACCCAGGGATTGAATTGGGGTCTCCTGCACTGCAGGCAGATTCTTCACCAGCTGAGCCACAAGCTGACCCATGGGGGAAATTGCAAATGATGGGCATCTCTCCCCATCTCTGTATCGCCCAGGGAGCTCACCTCTGTGCCATAAGCTTCCTTGTCAGTTGTTATCTCTCTTTGAGGACAGTCCCAACCCAGGAGCTTTCAGATGATAAACGTGACCTCTGGAAGGTTCACAGTGGTGGGGGTGGGGGTATCCTAGCGGTGGGCATCTCTAAGCGTTCTCACAGGCATCGTGGGAGAGTCTTCTTACCAGCTCCTTGCTGGCCAGCAGATTGTGTTAGGGTCAGTTTCCCCATTTGGCTAAGACCAAGTGTATTATGACGGGAGCTTTCCAGGTGGCACAAGAGACATGGGTTTGATTCTCTGGGTTGGAAAGATCACCTGGAGGAGGAGATGGCAACCCACTCCGGTATTCTTGCCTGGAGAATCCCATGGACGGAGGCGCCTGGAGGGTTGCAATCCACTGGGTTGCAAAGAGTTGGATACGGCTTAGCGACTAAACCACCATCAGCAATGGGCAGTTAGCTTTCACGTTACGAAGACTGTGTACCCACACATGCACACATCTCAAAGGAAAAAAATGTCTAATTTTTTCCCTGTAACTTTAGTTAAAGCAGTCATCAGGAAGAAACTGTTTATGGTGTCAGATGCAGATGATTTATTTTTAGAACAAACACCTTGCACTTTCAATAGGAAAAAAATAAATGAGTATATGCGTTGGAGGCATGAGATAAAATTAACAGGAGGCAGAGAGGAACAATGCAGATTGTGTGGGTAGGAATTTATTTCCCTTTTGGCTTCCAAGAATTAACGCTATCAGAGTAAAAACTGGCCCTCTTCAAGAGAAGACGAGGTTTCGTGCCAGCTTTGTTTTACTATTGTTCTTCATGCTATTATTTTTGGCTTGCACACAAGCCGCCTTTCTGCAGCAAGGATTGGAAAATGGTTTTCCACGTTTGACGTAGAGTCTGTCCATTCCTGAGCCTGCATGTTTTGCAAAAATATCATGCACCAGCATCTTCGTTCTACTTTGTAACGGATTCAGGAAAAACGTCCTTGGCTCCAGAATGGCTTTAAACATGGTCTGGATGCTCTGGGAGGCTGGGCTGGGTTTCAGCACGTTTTCCTTTGCCCCTGGCAGTGAGGCTGGAGACCCAGGAGCGTCACTGAGATCTGGACCTAGAAATAGACACAGCTGCTCCTGGCACCTTTTGCACAGAGACGTATCGTCTGAAAGCAACATAAGACAGTCACACGTGAAAGGCCAGAAAAGCAGAGTGGGGATGGAACGTCTATCTCACCAAGAACGCCTGGCTCACCGCGCCAAGGTTTACAGCCTGTGCGCGCCTGATTCAGACTGCCCTGGGTTTCAGGAACCGGTGGACGCCAGAGATTAAAACAGGAGGCTGGCTTCCCGTGCGGTTTTGCAAGGTCCCCTGCAATCCTGAAGGCTTTTAGCTGAGTCTTCCAGTGGTGATGGGCGTGTGGATGCCAAGGGTGACGTCTATGGCATCCGATGGCTTATTTGACACGGAGTCCCAGGGGTGCTGACTCCCTCTCTTTGACCGTCATCTCCCTGTGTTTTGATGTCTGAGTAGCAGACTGTTCTCTGGGTCCCTCCAGCCTGCCTTGTTCAGTCCTATGGTGGGGCGTCTGCATATGCAGCATTCTTGATTTGCAGCCCTTTCCCCCAGATGAGGGCGCTGGTGGTAAAGACCTCACCTGGCTACGCAGGAGACAAGAGACGCGGGTTCCATCTCTGACTTGGGAAGATCCCCTGGAGGAGGGCACTGCATCCTACTCCAGTATTCTTGCCTGAACAATCCCCATGGACAGAGGAGCCTGGGGAGCTTTGGTCCATGGGGTCGCAAAGAGTCAGAAACGACTGAAGTGGTTGAGCATGCGCGCGCGCACACACACACACACACACACACACACACAGAGATATGCACATAACTCTTCATTTCCCCAAGAGGCCTTTTCTGGCTGTTAATGCTCAGGTACTACCCCAAGCCCCCGAAATCTTTCGCCCCTCACTATGTCAGAGTATATAAATGAGGATATGATGAGTAAATAAATTCATACATGAATGTGTTCCTAACATAGGAAATTTGATTTGGGTGATGTATCATACATTAGCCGAGTTCAATCCCAGAGTCAGGAAGATCCCCCTGGAGAAGGGCACGGCAACCCACTCCAGGATTCCTGCCTGGAGAATCCTGTGGACAGAGGAGCCTGGCGGGCTACAGTCCATGGGGTCACAAGAGTCAGAAACAACTTAGCGACTAAACCTCCACCACCATCATACGTTAGTTGCGTATCAGTCTACTCAAGAATTTCATCTGGGACTTCCCTGGTGGTTCAGTGGTTAAGAATCTGACTTCCAGTGCAGGGGACATGGGTTCAATCCCTGGTCTTGGAACTAAGATCCCACATGCCACAGGGTAACTATGCCTGCGTGCCTCAACTAGACACACAGCCATATATATATATATACGTATATATATATAAGAATTTCATCTGACTGTTCTAGCAATGATATATATGCATAAATCCTAAAGGTGATCTATCTATCATGTATTCATCCATCCATCCAGTCATCTACCTATTTGCCCATCTACTATCTATCTCTCCGTCTAGTCTTTTACCCATATCTCTGTATGTCTATCTATCTGTGTATCTACCTGAAATAGCTTCTGAATAGCAAGCACTAACCTGCGTAGGGTGACCCTGCTTTCCATGGATAGTATTAGCTAAGAGGTTAGAGTTGAGATGGCCTTAGTTGCCTTGCAGTCCATGGGATCTTCCCGGACCAGGGATTGAACCCACATCTGCTGTGTTTGCAGGATTCTTAACCAGCGGACTGCCATGGACGTTCCACAGGCTCTTTTGTTTGTTCAGCATTACATTTAATTCACGTTGGTGTGACCTGATTCAGGCACAGTAAGGATCTGAAAACGTCATCGTCTTCTGTTATCCTGCAGCGAGACTGACGTAGAACAGCCTGCAGGTTGTTATAGCTTTGTGCTCCTGGCTTTGCAAGAGATTACATCTTGCAAAAAAGAAATACTCTGTAAGAGATTAAAAAAAAAAAAACATGAGATCAAACTCCGGTCACAGGGTTTATACATGGAAACCAACTTGACAGAGAATTCTGCCAAACAACTTGAAAGCAAGTCACGGCCAATTGGTTTAAAATCATATTCGTGCACTTGATCTGTTTCTATACATAACTTGGAGTAGAATCTATGAAATTCCACTGAAATGTGTGTTCCACGAAGCAGGGATGTTGGTCGCTTTATCACCGTATAATCACCTAGGGCAAGGGGTTTCCTGGTGGCTCAGACAGTAAAGAATCCGCCTGAAATGTGGGAGACCTGGGCTCGATCTGTGGGCTGGGAAGATCCCCTCGGGAAGGGAAAGGCTATCCACTCCAGTATTCTTGCCTGGAGAATCTCCATGGACGGGCTATAGTCCATGGGGTTGCAAATTGTTGGATACGGCTGAGTGGCTGAGCACACCTAGCACACAGTTGATGATGTAGTCATAGGTGGTTTCTCCACCCTGCTCAACAGAAACACGCCAAAGGCCAAGACTCTGCTTTGCATTTTCTTATTTTTTAAAATTAATTTAATTGGAGAATAATGACTTTACAACATTGTGAGGGTTTTTTTTCTTTCTTCTATACATCAACATGCATCAGCCACGGGTATACATATTTTTAAAAGTCTAGACAGGATTTCATAAAAAGTTTAAAAATTAAAAAAAAAACTTTTTATTTTGTATAGAAATGTAGCCAATTTACAATGTTGTGATAGTTTCACAGTGAACAGCAAAGGGGACTCAGTCATATATACACATGTATCCATTCTCCTCCAAACTCCCCTCCCATGTATATATATATATAAATATATAGTATATATTATATATAATAAAGGCTTCCCTAGTGGGTCAGCTGGTAAAGAATCCACCTGCAATGCAGGAGACGTGGGTTTTTGATCCCTGTGTTGGGAAGATCCCCTGGAGAAGGAAAAGGCTACCCTCTCTAGTATTCTGGCCTGGAGAATTCCATGGACTGTATAGTAATTTTTAAAGATTAATTACTTACTATATATAATAAATATATTAATTTATGTTATATAGCATAAACATTTATGGTATTCCTCCTCTGTGTGACATACTTCACTCAGCATGGAAATCTCTAAGTCCGAGACTCTGGGAAAGCAAGCAAGTCAAGATTATTTGTATTTTAAACTCTTCTCTTTGGAAGCCGGAATCACCTGCTGAAGAAAATTCCCTAGCTCGGTGGTGATCATCTGCTACTGGCAATTTAAACTAATTAGGGGAGAAATGTCCTAATTTACAAGGGAAAAGACAGTTGTCTTGAGCGTAATTAATTTCTGCCATGAAAAATGCATATATTAGGATGTTACCTTCAAGAATTAATTAGTTTGCCTTTGACTACTTGTCTTTTCCGGAGTGCTGCTTACTTCAGAATGTAATTAAAATATTTAACACATAACAAATCAAAAATCATTGCCATTGCTATTTCAAACGCAGCATGCAAGAAAGGAAACGCTGGTTTGTGAACAAACTATGCGTCTCAGCCCAGTTTCTTTGGACAAAGACATCGGGCCTATGTTCTGAGATAATGTCTGCTTTCACACTAAATTTTCTAGTAAGCTTAAGATTGAACAGCCTTGTACCTGTGCTGTGGATAGACAAAGAAACAGTGAGGGACTTTTCTTCTCCTGTGGCTGATCTGTGGGTAGTGAGCCTTTGCTGGTGTTTCCTGATGGCCCCACAATCGTCTCCAAGCGCTTGTGTTTCCAAAACATTCAGTAGAACGTCAGGGACAGCCACCCTGTTAAGTTGACAAAGTGGAGACCGTGGCTTCCGGCAAACTCTCTGATCCCATAAGCTCTTTTAGGGACTTGCTGTCCTTTTTGTTTGTTTGTTTTTAAGTTAATTATTTTGATTGCGCTGAATCTTCTTTGCTGACTTTCTCCAGTTGCGGAGCGCGGGGCTGCTCTTGGCTGTGGTGACTTCTCGTCTTGCGGAGCACAGGTTCTAAGGTGAATGTCCTTCGATAGTTGCAGGGACCACACAGGTTCAGTTAGTTACAGCCCCAGGGCGCAGGCTTAGTAGCTGTGGGGCCTAGGCTTAGTTGCTCTGAACCGTGTGGATGTTCCCAAACCGGGGATCCCACCCATGGCCCCTGCATCGGCAGGTAGACTCTTATCCACCGTGCCACCCAGGGAGTCCAACTCACTGTTCTTTATCAGAAAAAAAGTGAAAGGTGCTCAGTTGTGTCCAACTCTTTGTGACCCCATGGAATTCTCCAGGCCGGATACTGGAGTCGGTAGCCTTTTCCCTTCTCCAGGGGAATCTTCCCAACCCAGGGGTTGAACCCAGGTCTCCTGCATTGCAAGCGGATTCTCTACCAGCTGAACCAACCACCAGGCAAGCCCTCTTTATCAGGAGGTAAAATCTATTTCCTCTCCCCTTAAACCTGAGTAGGGCTTTATGACCATCCGAAATGATAGAATGTGGTGGAAGTACGGTTTCCTAGGCTAGGTCATAAAATTCAGCATGTTTCCACCTCTTTTCCTGAATATTTGCTCTCGGAATCACACCATGCTGTGAGGAATCCCAGGGCCCTTAACAGGCCTTCTGTAGGCTGCTCAACCAATAGCTCCTGCTATGATCTGAGCCAACAGCCTGCATCAGCTTCCAAGCATAAGAGCGCATAATGCTGGGGCTCCCCTGGTGGTTCAGATGCTAAAGCTGTCTGCCTGCAATGCGGGAGACCCAGGTTTGATCCCTGGGTTGGGAAGATCCCCTGGAGAAGGGCATGGCAACCCACTCCAGTGCTCTTGCCTGGACAGTTTCATGGACGGAGGAGCCTGGTAGGCTACAGTCCCTGGGGTTGCAAAGAGTCAGACTCGATGGAGCAACTTCACTTTCTTTTCCTTTGTTCAGATGATCCCAGCCGCAGCCTTTGCGCTGCTTGCCGTGAAGACCGCCAGGGGTAGAGATGAGCTGCCTCTGCCAAGCCCCTATCCCCAGCAGACTGTGAACAAAATCGGAGATAATTTGCTCTGCTACACTAGCAACTACAGGACAAGATAAGACTCAATGAACAGTGCACTTTTTGAGGAAAATTCATTTGTAGCGTTCAATTGATGTCTCTCGATGAAAATCTTCTGGAATAAGGATAAATTAGTGTACAGCATAAGTTCCAATGGCTTCCCCTCCACCCCACCCACATCACACTTGTGCATACATGTGAGTGAGTGAAAGTCGCCCGGTCATGTCCGACTCCCTGCGAATCCATGCACTGTGGCCCGCCAGGCTCCTCTGTCCGTGGGGTTCTCCAGGCAAGAATGCTGGAGTGGGTTGCCATGCCCTCCTCCAGGGCATCTCCCTGACTCAGGGACTGAACTCCTGTCTCCTGCATTGCAGACACATTTGCTGCCATCTGAACCACCAGGGAAGCCCCTCATCTGAGTTTAGGTCAACCTTACGATCGGCCTCTGGCTATACCGCAGTGCCCTTTAACCTTCTTATATTACTGATGGCTCTGCTCTAGACCCAGTGAACACAGGGAACTCTTTCTTTCTGCCTTCTTTCTCAGAAGCGTTTTTCTTCAACGGCGTCAAGAATGTTTATGATTTCCCCCCCTTGCCTTGCTTTCGAGGTCTGCTGGGGCCAGGTCTTCAGAAGCTGCCAGCCTGCTCACTCACGCTCCTCCTGGGGACTGTAAAACACCATCTGTGTGACTTGAATTCTCATGAATCCAAAGAATGGGGAGAGGAGCATTGAATGGAAATGTTTTCAGTTCTAGCTGCCCTCCTTCCATCCTTGGAGAACGGTACTATGGAAACTCTGTGACTTCAAAAATAGAACACACGTCAACCCTTTACACCCTCACAGGCTTTAGAGACCCATAAAACAGGGAAAATAACAACTTTCTTCCCACCTACCTCACAGTCGTGTGGGGTGGAATTATGAGCTTGTGCTTGTAAAGCGTTTTGCCATGTGAGGGGCAAGGCTGTATACAGCATCCTGCTGACAGCATCAGATAATTTGGAAATGCAATCAGAGTGTCCCACCTAAATTGCTGCTTCAGCCTTCATGTCAATTCTGAAAAGTTTCCCTGATGGAAGAGCACTCCTCTCCCTCAAGCAGGAGGTATTGCCTTCAGAATTATGTGGAAGCAGTGGGCAGTGCAGGGTTCCTTCCAGACAGCTTCCATCCTCAGGGCTAGTGGAAACTTATTTGTAACAGAGTCACTGATTCTCCTCACTGACGGGAACGTGTGTTGACTCTGAGGATGGGCTTGTGGCTTTCAGTTCAGTTCAGTTCAGTTGCTCAGTCGTGTCTGACTCTTTGCGACCCCGTGAAACGCAGCACGCCAGGCTTTCCTGTCCATCACCAACTCCCGGAGCTTAAACTCATGCCCATTGAGGCGATGATGCCATCCAACCATCTCATCCTCTCTTGTCCCCTTCTCCTCCCGCCTTCAATCTTTCCCAGCATCAGGGTCTTTTCAAATGAGTCAACTCTTTGCATCAGGTGGCCAAAGGATTGGAGTTTCAGCTTTAGCATCAGTCCTTCCAATGAATATTCAGGATTGATTTCCTTTAGGATGGACTGGTTGGATCTCCTTGCAGTCCAAGGGACCCTCAAGAGTCTTCTCCAACACCACACTTTCAAAGCATCAGTTCTTCTGTGCTTAACTTTCTTTATAGTCCAACTCACACATCCATCCATGACCACTGGAAAAACCATATCCTTGACTAGACGGACCTTTGTTGACAAAGTCATGTCTCTGCTTTTTATTATGCTGTCTAGGTTGGTCATAACTTTCCTTCCTGTGGTTTTAGCAGGAGGTCAACTCTGCCAATTTGAATGCAAAGCCTCCCACTTTGGCCAGGAGTAGCCAAGGCCCTGTTCGTGGCCTGGAGAATCATTTGTCATCCCCAGGTGTCCATTGCTCTTTGGAGTTGACGACATGCAATTTCTTTCATTACTTAGCAATTGCACATAGTTTGACGTTGGAGAGGGTGGTGGTTCATCTTGGGTAAAAGACTATTTTCAGAAAAGGGCCCAGAAGCTTGATGGGGTGTGAGGAAGTCATTTGGGCCATGGGGCATACTTTTAGGAAGAGCAGCTTGTATGAAGATTCTCTGGTACAGAAGACAACATTTCCTTCTTGGCATAGCACACCAGGCCTTCCTGGGTAGGGGCCCACATAGAAGACAAAAAAATTTGGTTGGTTCTCAGAATATCTGGATTCATGCAGGCAGACGATGGGCTGAATTGTGCACACGTCCCAGGAAACTTGGTGCCCAAGACTGTGGTTCAGCCCGTAGACTAGAGCAAAGAATGAAAGGACGTGAGCATGACTTTGGTACCAGCTTCTTGCTCATGAAGGGCTTCCCTGCTGGCTCAGCAGTAAAGAATCCAAAGCTGCCAAGGCAGGAAATGCAGGTTCAATCACTAGGTCAGGAAGATCCCCGGGAGAAGGAAACGGCAACCCACTCCAGGATCCTTGCCTGGGACATCCCATGGAGAGAGGAGACTGGCAAGTTATAAACGATGGCGTCTCAAAAGAGTTGGCCATGCCTTCGAGACGTGAGAGTTGGCCACAGCAACAATAAAGAAACTGTTCCTCGTGAACACCAGTGCCTCTGTCGTTTCTGTGTTTTTTTTTTTTTTTTTAGTGATTTCTGAGAGCAGGAGACCAACGTGCTTTTGCACGTTTTCAAAACCTCAGAAAGTTGTCTTCTGGGGTCAGGCTGTCGTGGGCATGTTTGAAGTAACCCTGGGTATAAAAAAGTTGGGAATGCTGAGAATGCATAGGAGGTGAACTGTCCACATTTGCACTTGCTTTTAAAAACACTCCATTGGCCGAAGCGAGTAGGAGCAGCTACAAAACTGGTGGGGTTCAGTGAAGCCGGAACATGTGGGGCCCTGCTTTCGAAAATCATTAAGTATTTAAAGGTGGCGACAGCCTGAAACTCAGAGTCGGGTTCTGGCCAAAGACTTTTCTTTTTATTATAGTTTTTATTTCTTTTTGGCTATTCTGGGTCTTCAATGCTGCCCTGAGGCTTTCTCTAGTTGCAAGGGGGGGGGGTCTACTCTTTAGATGGCACCCGAGGGCTCTTCATTGTAGTGGCTTCTCTTGCTGCAAAGCATAGGGTCTAGGGGTTTGGGGTTCAGTAGTTGCAGCTCCCCAGCTCTAGAGAACAGATACAGAAGTTGTGGTGCATGGTCTTGGTCACTTATCGGCACGTGGGATCTTGACGGACCAGGAGTGGATCCCGTGTCTTCTGCATTGGCAGGCAGCTTCTTCACCACTGAGCCACCAGGGAAGCCGGCTGGGCCTTTCCTAAAGTGCCACCTGATGCGAAGGATGGACTCATTGGAAAAGACCCTGATGCTGGGAGAGCTTGAAGGCGGGAGGAGACGGGGCCGACAGAGGATGGCAGGATTGGATGGCATCACCGACTCAATGGACATGAGTTTGAGTAAGCTCCGGGAGTTGGTGATGGACAGGGAGGCCTGGCGTGCTGCGGTTCATGGGGTCGCAAAGAGTCGGACACGGCTGAGCAACTGAAATGAGCTGAACGTGCCACATAAACGGAAGGATATAGAATAAGGCTTTCGTAGCTGGCTTCTTTCACTTTGCATAATGCTTTTGAGGTTCCTCCACATTGTTGCATGTGTTTAATCCCTGAAGAACTTTCAGTTTTATGGGTGGGTCACCCTTTGCTTATCCGCCTGTTGAATGATGTTTGGCCTGTTTCCAGTGGTTTGCGATTGTGAATAAAGTGACCAAAATGATTTGCGCTGGGGTCTTTGTGGGAACGTATGTTTTCACTTCCCTTAAGGAGATGCCAAGGAGGGGAACGGTTCGGTCATACTGGTAAGTGAGTGTTTACCTTTGTGGGAACCATTGTGCAGTTCCACCAGTGATGTATGCGGGCCCCACTAGCTCCATATTTTTCAGGACTTGCTATCGTAGGTCTCTTTAGCTTTAGCAGTTATCAGTAGGTGTGCAGGAATTTTTAATTTGGCTTTCCCTGATGACTAGTGATTTTGAGCATCTTTTTCATGTGCATACTGACTATTTCTTCTCTTTTGCCAATTAAAAAATTGAGTTATCTCCTCATTATTGACTCTTGTTAGCGTGCCTGTGTGCTCAGCCGTGTCCGGGAATCTTAGCTACCCCGCGGACTGTAGCCCTCCAGGCTCCTCGGTCCATGGGATTTCTCAGGCAGGAATACTGGGGTGGGTAGCCATTTCCTTCTTCAGGGAGTTTTCCTGACCAAGAGATTGAACTCGGGTCTCCTGCCTTGGCAGGCAGATTCTTTACCTCTGAGCCACCGAGGAAGCCCATTGACTGATTATAAGAGTTACCTGTATATTCTGGATATGAGCCCTCTGTCAGAATGTGTTTTGCAAAAATTTCCCAGACTGTGGATTTCCTCTGGGCTTCCTTTCCTGTCTTTTGAAGAGGAAACATTTTGAATCCTGATGATGTTGATTTTCATAAAATTAGGAAAAAATGATTGTGTCCCCCAGTCCTTGGTGATGGACAGGGAAGCCTGGCGTGCTGCAGTCCGTGGGGTCACAAAGAGTCCGACACGACTGAGCGACTGAACTGAACTGAAATTCCAGCACTCTAAGAGAAGGAACTGGTATTGCTTTAGGTCACTCCATTGGTGGTAATTTGTTACAGAAGGAAGAGGACCCGCATGCAGTATCATCTGGAATCTGTGTTATTTCAGAGTATTTAACAATTGTTATTTCTCCCCATGGTCTCTACCTGCAGCTGCTGAAAGAGGGGAAAGAAACATAACTCAAAATCCAAGGATCAGTCAGTATGGGCACTGACAAGGTCAGCAAAGGTGAACAAACAAATCGTAGGTCAAGTTATAACCATAGTTTCAAAATCCTCCACCAATGGGCTGTATAAGGTGTTTACAAGGAATGATGCTGCAGAAGAATTAATCTTCCTTTAATGGAAAATTCCATCTCCTTCTGTGTCCACTAGGAAAAAAAAAAGCCCAACCTAAAACTTCAGTGTTGTGTTTTATTTGGCAGATATTCTTAGGACTTCAAGCTTGGGAGACAGCATGTCAGATAATGCTGAGAAAACGTTTCTGAAGAGGCATGTCAGAGAGCCAGAATATATAGGAGTTTTTTTTTTTTTTTCCAACAAAAGACCAGGTCGTCTAAACATCAGATGATGACAGTTAACAAAAGAAACCAGATATCTTGCTGCTGCAGGCGCTGCTGCTAAGTCACTTCAGTCATGTCCGACTCTGTGCGATCCCATAGACGGCAGGCCACGAGGCTCCCCCGTCCCTGGGATTCTCCAGGCAAGAACACTGGCGTGGGTTGCCATTTCCTTCTCCAATGCATGAAAATGAAAAGTGAAAGTGAAGCCACTCAGTCGTGTCCGACTCTTAGCGACCCCATGGACTGCAGCCTACCAGGCTCCTCCGTCCATGGGATTTTCCAGGCAAGGGTACTGGAGTGGGGTGCCATTGCCTTCTCCGAGATATCTTGAGTTAAGGAATTTAGTGCTTTTTCTCTGTGTTGGAAGAAAGCAGGAGTCTGGGCTCACTGAAGTCTTTCCTTGAACGTGCACCCCAGCTATCTGGAGCCAGGATCCTCTGTTTTCTCACATCCGGAGTTTTCTCTGGCTGCACCATCAGGGTGGTTTCAGTGGCTGACTGCTAGACGGACTTGGCAGTTCCCTTGGTCTGCATCTGGAGTTCTTTCAGGGCTCACTGGCTGGAGGCTGTAACGTGATGGCTTGATGGTTGCAGCATCTTTTACGTACATGGCAAGGTGGTATTGTGGTTCTCATCTCACTGGAAATGAACAGCACATCATCATAGGAAAACTGTAGGTTTCTTGTGGTTTTGCGGTTGTTTCCATGTTCATTGAGGTGGTGAAACTCAAGGAGGCATAAAAAACATGTTTTAAATTTATTTAATTTTTATTTTATATTGGAGTGTAGTTGGTTGACAGTGTTGTGTTACTTTTAGGGGTAACAGCAAAGTGATTCACCTAAACATGTACACACACCCATTCTTTTTCAGATTCTTTTCCCATATAGTTAACTATAGAATATGGAGTAGAGTTCCCTGTGCTATAGTCTTAGGTCCTTGGTGATTATCTGCTCTATATATAGTACTGCATATATGCTAATCTCAATCTCCCACATTATCCCTCTCCCCTACCCTTCCCCTCTGGTAACTGTAAGTTTGTTTTCAAAGTCTGTGAATCTGTTTTATAAATAAAGTTTATTTTTATCTTTTTTTTTACATTCCACATTTAAGTGAGAACAGGATATTTGTCTTTCCCTGTGTGACCTACTTCACATAATGTGATAATCTCTAGGCCCATCCTTGTTGCTGCAAATGGCCTTGTTTCCTTCTTTTTCATGGCTCAGTAATAGTCCATTGTATATACGTACCACATCTTCTTTAACTGTTCCTCTGTCAATGGACATTTAGGTTGCTTGCATGTCTTGGCTGCTTTAAAAAGTGCTGCAATGAACACTGGGGTGCATGCACCTTTTGAACTATGGTTTTATCCAGGTACATATGCCCAGGAGTGGGATTGCAGGATCATATGGTAGTTCAGGTTTTTGCTTTTTAAGAAACTTCCATATTGTTTATCACAGTGGTTGTACCAATTTATATTCCCATCAGCAGTGCAAGAGGTTCTCTTTTCTCCACACCCTCTCTAGCATTTATTGTTTGTAACTTTTTGATGGTGGCCAGTCTGACCACTGTGAGGTGATACCTCATTGTAGTTTTGATTTGCCTTTCTCTAATAATTAGTGGTATTGAGCATGTTTTCATGTGTATCTTGACCATCTGTATGTCTTCTTTGGAGAAATGTCTGTTTAGATTTTCTGCCCCTTTTCTGATTATGTTGTTTGTTTTTTGAGTTAGCTGCATGAGCTGTTTGAATATTTTGGAGATTAATCCCTTGTTGGTTGCCTTGTTTCCAAATATTTTGTCCCATTCTGTGCACTGTCTTTTCATTTTGCTTATTGCTTCCTTTGCTGTGCAAAAGCTTTTAAGTTTAATTAGTTCCTACTTGTTTATTTTTGTTTTTATTTTCATTACTCTCAGAGGTTGTTCTAAAAACATACTGATGCAATTTATGTCAAAGAGTGTTCAGCCTGTGTTTTCTTCTAAGAGTTTTATAGTGTCCAGTCTTACATTTAGGTCTTTAATCCATTTTGAATTTACTTTTGTGTATAGTGTTAGAGAATGTTCTAATTTCATTCTTTTACAGATAGCTGTCCAGTTTTCTCAGTGCTACCCACTGAAGAGACTATCTTTTCTCCATTGTATGTTATTGCCTCTTTTATTGCAGATAAATTGACCATAGCTATGTGGGTTTATTTTGGGGGCATTCTATCCTGTTCCACTGATCTATATTTCTATTTCTGGCCAGTACCATAATGTTTTGATCACTCTAGCTTTGTAGTACAGTCTGAAGTCAGGTAGCCTGATTCTTCCAGCTTCATTTTCCTTTCTGGGAATCCTGAAATATTTCTGAGCATTTTCTATTTGGGAAGAAAACAGTTCAGTCACGCAGCTGAAACGTGATACATGGGTTCTGGTACCAATTCCAGTGTGTGTGTGTGGGGGGGGGGGGGGGTGGGGGGTGATCTATACAAGCACCAAGCAATACTGGGACACCATCTGGGTATCCAATTTGACTCAATTCTGACACTGTATGTGGAGATAGCATCAGATTGCACAGGAGATAACATCAGATTGCACAGGTTATCCGTCCTACTTGACTGCAGTCCATTCCCTGCCCTGTCAGATACTGAATCGCAAGTCCAGGTACTTCTGACCAACTGGCTATGCATTGAATGTTCCCAGGACCTCCTTGTTGGGTCCAATTCATTTGCTAGAGTGGCTCACAGAACTCAGAGAAACATGTCACTTAGCAGACTACTGGTTTGGTGTAAAAGGATGCGATTCAGGAAGCAGTCGAATGAAAGAGATGGGCCAGTGTGCGGGCAAAGGATGCACCGTGTCCGTGTCCTCCCCAGCCAGTGCCAATATCACCCAGTCGTGACGTGCTCACCAAACTGGACATGCTCCAAACCCCATCTTCTTGGTTTTAGTGGGACTTCATTACACAAGTGTGATTGATTACATGCCTTTACCCAAACTCATGTCCATCAAGTCTGTGATGCCATCCAACCATCTCATCCTCTGTCGTCCCCTTCTCCTCCTGCCTACAATCTTTTCCAGCATCAGGGTCTTTTCCAAGGTCTTTTCTCATCAGGTGGCCAAAGTATTGGAGCCTCATCATCAGCATCAGTCCCTTCCAATGAATGTTCACGACTGATTTCCTTTAGGATGGACTGCTTGGATCTCCTTGCAGTCCAAGGGACTCCCAAGAGTCTTCTCCAACACCACAGTTCAAAAGCATCAATTCTTTGATGCTCAGCTTTCTTTATAGTCCAACTCTCACATCCATCCATGACCACTGGAAAAACCATAGCTTTGACTAGACGGACCTTTGTTGGCAAAGGAATGTGTCTTCTTTTCAATATGCTGAGCTTCCTACTAACTCTCTGTTTTACACATGGGCTTATATATATGTATACACACGTGACAGTGTATATACGTCTACACACATGGTAATGTATACATATAAGTAAGTAAGTGAAGTCGCTCAGTTGTGTCCGACTCTTTGTGACCCGGTGGACTGTAGCCTACCAGGCTCCTCCGTCCATGTGATTCTCCAGGCAAGAATACTGGAGTGGGTTGCCATTTCCTACACACACAGTAATGTACATACATATATACACATGACAGTCTATACATGTATCTACATAGGGTAGTGTATATATGCATGTACATCAACCCCAATCTCCCTTCGCTTCTCCCCACCCCACCGCCCCGTGTCCAGAAGACCATCCTCTGCAGCTGCATCTAAACCTATTCCTGCCCCGCAAGTAGGTTCAACAATGGAGTATTTCTCAGCCGTAAGAAGGAGTGAAATCGGGTCATTTGTAGAAACACGAATGAGCCTAGAGTGTGCCATACATAGTGAAGTAAGTCAGAAAAAGACAAACAGATATCGTACCGGCGCATATATGTGGAATCTAGAGAAATGAATTTCCTTGCTCCTGTGTCTCCTTACTTTTCTCAGCAGGAAAATGCTTTGGGCACTGTGTTCTCGTCAGATGAATATCAGTCGTGTTTCAGCAGGTGATAAATCCTTTCCAGTGAATGTAATCACCCGTTGAGGTTTTTTTTTTCCCCCACGCTATTTCACATTTTTTAAATTGGATTTTGTACTTCACTGTAGATAGAAGAATGAAATCGTCCACATTTTTTATTTTTTCCCTGATACCAAAGGTGCAGGGAAGCAGAGTCCTATGCCCACAGCATCAGTGTCTGCTACTGAGCAGGGCTGTTCCTAATGGGGAGAATCAAGCTCTGCAAAACTTTCATTTTGCAGAGAACCATAGAATTCCCCAGGGCTTTCCCTCCACCGGTCTGTTGGTGATGTGTGTACCTGAACTCACAGAGAAATTCAATTAAATCCCCTGGATTTCTGGGGTTATAATACACCTCAAAGTGAGCCACATAAAACCGCCTGGAAATAAATAACACCAAGCATCATCATGAAACATTTACTGAGTCCCCGTGGGCTGGGTACAGAATCCTGCTGAGTTTATGATGTCTCATCTTCTCCAGGGCAGAATATCCACTTGTTTCACCTCCTGGAAGACAGTATTATAGGTACCTTCATAACAGTCAGCACGGAATTCTTGGCGTAGGAGGCCCAGTGCCTCCGGACTGTGAAAATGGTTTATGTTCTTTCAAAATCAAGAGAAAAGGCGATGTTGATCCAGCATAGATTAGATGCATCTTTACACAAGGGGTCATTAAAAACATGAAAATCTTTACATTTAAATTAAGATAAACATGCGACTTCCCTGGTGGCTCAGACGGTAAAAGCGTCTGCCTACAATATGGGAGATCTGGGTTCGATCCCTGGGTGGGGAAGATTCCCCTGGAGAAGGAAATGGCAACCCACTCCAGTATTCTTGTCTGGAAAACCCAGTGGATGGAGGAACCTGAGGGGTTACAATCCAGGAGGTGGCAAAGAGTCAGACACGACTGAGCGACTTCACTTTCTTTCTTTCTTTCTAAACATACAAACTTTTATAGAATTACACATAAATTTCCTCAAATAACTTATGCACTAACTCCCCGACCTATGAGCCTTCAAACTGCAGACTTTGAAAGATGCAAATGTGGGTTCTGTCCACATCAGTTGTGAGTGACATTGCAGTGACTTTGCAGCTTGCCCTCTGACCCCTGTAGCTGACGCTTCAGCTCGGCCATCTCCCACTTCCTGTGTCTCCTGTAGCCAGCAGGGCAGTCTTCTTGCCCGTCCGATCGATGCCAGCCCCTCGATGCCAGCTGCATAGTCCTCCTATATTTTTTCCCAGATCCTCTCCTGTAAGATTTAAGATGCTACTTTATTTCTTGTGTTTGCTTTTCATGCACTGCATTTGTGTGAGAGGTATTATACACGTGTTACAGGGCTGTACTGTAAAGGCATCTGCGTCAGTCAAGTAGCCAGGCTGACTTTGTCGGGGTGCGTGCCAAGTCACTTCAGTCACGTCCGACTCTTTGTGACTCTACGGACCGTAGCCCAACAGGCTGCACTGTCCACGGGACTTACGAACAACCGGGACTTGCAAATGCACTCTCAGAATGGAGCTCGTTTGTAAAATATAAATAAGCATGGATTTTTTATATAAATTTATATATTTGTGATTTGTATATGTATCATCATTATATGGTGTATCATTTATGAAAGTGAAGTGAAAGTGAAGTCGCTCAGTTGTGTCCGACTCTTTGTGACCCCCTGGACTGTAGCCTACCAGGATCCTCCATCCATGGGATTGTCCAGACAAGAATACTAGAGTGAGTAGCCGTTTCCTTCTCCAGGGGATCTTCCCCACCCAGGGATCAAACCTGGGTCTCCTGCATCATAGGCAGACGCTTTACTTTCTGAGCCATCAGGGAAGTCTCACTTATATTAAAGCATAAATATTATGCATTTATAATTATATATAATATATCTTTATTTACATATACATAGTATATGTGATATATAGTATATATGTGACTTATATATAACATATTAAGAATTTATATTAATTTATAATTATTAATAATTAATTTATTAATTATAATAAATATAATTATAATATAACATGTGATATATGATATATTAATAAATTATATCATGTATTAATAATTATAATAATTAATAGTATAGTATAATTATAAGATATATTTATTCTATATTA
>CM035303.1:127524241-127547966 GCA_020226075.1 Hydropotes inermis
TTATATATATTATACATATATACTTGTTATACATATTATCACACATATAATAATGTATATAATACATACATATAATATTATAAGTATAATATATTATAATATATTATATATAATATATATTATATTATATATTATAATATATATACATATATACATATATATACACCTGTTATACATATTATTATACATATAATAATGTATATAATACATACATATAATATTATAATTATAATATATTATATATTATATATTATATTACATATTATATATTATATATTATATATTATAATATATAATACACATATATAATATATGTAATATATTATCTTATATATATTATACATATATACTTGTTATACATATTATCACACATATAATAATGTATATAATACATACATATAATATTATAAGTATAATATATTATAATATATTATATATAATATATATTATATTATATATTATAATATATATACATATATACATATATATACACCTGTTATACATATTATTATACATATAATAATGTATATAATACATACATATAATATTATAATTATAATATATTATATATTATATATTATATTACATATTATATATTATATATTATAATATATAATATATAATACACATATATAATATATGTAATATATTATCTTATATATTACATATATATTTTATATTATAATATATAATAAATAATATATACATATAACATATACATATATACTTTACAATAATATAATATACATATACGTGAACTATATGTATAATCTATGTATAATATGCATAGGTAATATATGCACATACATATAATAGTATATATTATAATAACATACATATTATACATAATATTATACATAAATACATATTATACATACTATCATACATACATATTATACATATTATATAAAATATATACTATATTATATAATAATATGTGATCATATTTATAATTATAATTGTTAATAATGTATATTTATGCTTATATGTAATGTTATATTTATTATACAATTAATTTTATAAGTAATTACCTAAATAAAAATAATTATATAAGGAATGATCTAAAATAAAAATGATTAGTTATTAATCATGTCCGACTCTTTGAGAGCCCATGGACTGCAGCCTGCCAGGCTCCTCTGTCCATGGGGGTCTCCAGGCAAGGATACTGGAGCAGGACACGGCATGTCCTGCTCCAGGGGGTCTTCCCCACCCAGGAATGGACCCCGGGTCTCTTATGTCTCACTGCATTGTCAGGGCGGGTTCTTTAACACGAGTGCCACCCAGGAAGCCCCAAAGAATACAGTCAACCTGAAAAGCACTGTCAAGCCGATCCAACATGATCAGGACCAAATGCACCTTCTAGTGGGTGGTAACTTCCTCCAGAGACGTCTCACTGGTAGGAAGCTGGGAGGCCCCGCGTGTTCCCAGTGGGATTTCAGCATCACGGCTTCCTCCCTCCCACACGGGCTGGGAGCAGCCACGGGATGGCTTCACGGCCTGGCTCTCGGCACTGCTGTTTAAGACGGTGTTCCACGCTGCTCCCCTGGCGTTCCTCTCACTGGGAAACAGCCCCCCAAGGGAGCAGATCAGCCTGCCAGGCTTGCCCGTCACAAGCCCGAGAAGACAAGCTGTTCCCCCAGCGCAGGACGGGCTGTGCAGATGGCCAAAGGACAGGATCCCTGTCTCACTCTTCCATGGAGCGCCTCTCCCTTCCCGCTTTAGAGACCCCTTTCCTCCCCTTCATTCTCCTCCTACACAGCCGTCAGCAAAGCTAGAAGGGTCTGCTGCATATCTCAAAGAGAAGACACACTCGTGGCAGATGCTAGTACGGATGCTCCAAAGAGTAATAAACCTATCACATCAGCCTTTTCTCTCAAGCCCCAGGGGCAGCTTCCAGGTGCTGCGGAACCCTAGGAGTTGAGGGGGTGGCTCTCAGCTCCAGAAATGTGAAACCTCTGCTTCCCTCTCTTTTTAGTGCGAGAATCCCCCAGGGGGGATTTGTTGCAGGTGGCTCGGTGGGAAAGAATCTGCCTGCCCAATGCAGGAGCCGCAGGAGATGCAGGTTCGATCCCCAGGTGGGGAAGATCGCCTCGGAGGAGGAAATGGCAAGCCCACTCCAGTATTCTTGCCTGGAAGATCCTAAGGACAGAGGATCCTGGCGGGCTACAGTTCATGGGGTTGCAAAGAGTTGGACACGACTGAGCATGCACGCGCGCACACACACACACACACACACACACACACACACACACACGCCAGCTGCATTCAGTGGGTTTGGGATAATACTCAGCAACCGACCAGCATAACCAGCTCCCTGGGTGGTCCTGTGACTGGCGGTCCTCCCTCCCTGGGCCACCGAGACACACCATCCTAAACAAGCCTGGATCTTTGGCCAGCTTCTCCAGGCAACCTGGGATTGCCCTCTTTATTTAAATTAAGCTTGTTATTTTCTATTGCGGTATGGTCAATTAACAATGTTGTGATAATTTCAGTTGAACAGTGAAGGGACTCAGCCATCCAAATACATGCATCCATTCTCCCCCAAACTCCCCCCCCATCCAGGCTGCCACACGACATTGAGCAGGCTTCCCTGTGCTGGACAGCAGGTCCTTGCTGGTCCTCCAAGTGTTCCAAACGTGTTACGTCCTGAATGCGGCATCGTCTCTCCTGGGGCCACGCAAACCCTGTTTGTTTGTTTTTTTAACGCCGAAACTCGGCAGCCACCTCTCTGAGGTCTGCCCAGCACATCCCGCGCGGTCTTCGTCCAAATAATTAAAGAGGCAGCCAGCACTCTAGGGGCCGTATCCCATAATGAAGCACTTGTTCATGGCTCTCACAGGTTGCGGCAGGGACGTGTCTTTCAGTCTCGGAAACGTGATGAGAGGCAGAGGTAATTTCATCCTTTTTTTTTGTTTGTTCTCTGGTGTAGGGTCAGCGGGAAGGTCTGCGTGCCAGAGCCGGGACTAGTGTTGCATTTCACTGCTGCTGCTTAAAAAAACAAAAAAACTTCCCCGGCTTGGTAATGAAACCACGGAGTGTTTCAGAACCGATTTGCAAAATCGAGCTGATAGGTGAGCCTCTGCAGGGATTCACAGAAGAAAAAAAGAGTATCTGGTGGTAGGGAGTGTGAAAGAAATGGAAGGGAAAAATAGCAGGTTGCCACCGGGAAAGGCAGGTGGTACCTGCTGAGCAAAGTGCTCGCTTAAGTGATGGAGATCATGGATGTGAGGCGGTGGTCCTGCTTTAAGCGCCACCCCCCCAACCCCGCCTTTGAGAGTCAGGAGGGGCAGGAAACGAACCAGCTAAGCAAGCAGACCCAGAGTACAGACTAGAGCCTCCTGACCCAACTGTCTTAACCTGCGTGCACATCGCTTCTCCTCTCCAGGGTGGAGTGATGTCGTGATTGTTTCAGGAAATTTTTACACCGAGCCTGTCATCAGTATTTTTTTGGGGGGAGTGGTGCTTCCCGGTGGCCCCACCAGTGGTACAGAATCCACTTGCCAGTGCGGGAGATGCAAGAGACGTGGAGAGACGTGGGTTCGATCCCTGGGTCAGGATGATCCCCTGGAGGAGCAAACAGAAGTGATGTGAAAGTCGCTCAGTCCTCTCCGACTCCTTGTGACCCCATGGACTCGTCCATGGGATTCTCCAGGCCAGAATACTGGAGTGGGTAGCCATTCCCTTCTCCAGCGGATCTTCCCGACCCAGGAATCGAACCAGGGGTCTCCCGCATTGCAAGTGCATTCTTTACCCCTGGGAAACCCCATGGACAGAGGAGCCTGAAGGGTCCATGGGGTCACAGAGAGCCAGCCAGGACTGAGCAGATAAACAACAGTGACAACATGCGTATATGTTCGGGAACAACATCTCCAGTTGATGGCACCTCCTGATCAAGAGGTGAATTTCAGATTCTCATGGGTCTACCGCAGACACCCCTCCCCCTAGTGACCTGGCTCCTCCACGTGTGGTCTGACGGCAGCCTCATCGTCAGGGCGGACACTTTGGCCCTGCCCAGGTCTGCAGAGCCAGAGCCTGCATGACGGGAGTGCGCTGGTGGGGGGGGGAGGGGAGGAGGGGGTTGGTTTGCCTGTGAAAATGCATCACAGTTGCAATGAGCTCTCAGCGTGGTAGAACATCTATATGTGAACTCGGTGTTTACGTTTAGGAGATGCTTGCTGCTCAGGTGTCTGGAACACACTGGGTTATTGAGTCTTATCAAGAATAGTCCCCCACCTTCCATCTTTTATCTTTTGTTGTTTGCTTTCCATGACATTGCCCTGTTGGAAGGTCAGCCCAACAGGTGGCTCTTAAACAGGTGGAAGGCATGAGTGAGGGACACAGATATGTCCTCAGGTTCCCTCTCCCCCTTCTTTTCCACCCCAGGGGATGCTTGCCAGTAGGTATATAGGGCTTCCCTCATAGCTCAGTTGCTAAAGAATCTGCCTGCAAAGCAGGAGACCACGGTTCAATTCCTGGGTTGGGAAGATCCCCTGAGAAGGCAAAGGCTACCCATTCCAGTCTTCTTGGGCTTCCTCTGTGGCTCAGCTGGTAAAGAATCCGCCTGCACTGTGGGAGAACTGGGTTCGATCCCTGGACTGGGAAGATCCGCTGGAGAAGGGAACGGCTACCCACTCCAATGTTGTGGCCGGGGGAATCCCATGGAGTGTATATTCCATGGGGTCACCAAGAGTCGGACATGACTGAGTGACTTTCATTTTATCACTTTGGCAGAGGCCAGGGATGGTCAAGTCCTACAAGGCACAGACCCGCCCCCTCCCTGCTCCAACAGCAAAAATCGGATCGTTTGGCTTTTACAGATATTTGCAGTAAATGCCCCCGTGTAATCCTTTTTATTCTGTTTCTCTGCACTGTCTCCAGTCAAAAAGTAGATGTTGGCTCCACCACTATCACGATGATCAGATTCATTCATTTGCTTGCTAGCCTGTGTAAGCTGAGTACTCTGTCTGCATTTCCCCTCCTAACTTAGTAAACTGCCTTCTGTACAATATCACGAACCTCTTTCCATAGTTCTTCAGACATTGTCTACCAGATGTAATCCCTTGAATATATTTGTCACTTCCACTGTATAATCACATGACCAATCAGGTTATTTCTGAATGGCCTAGTAGTTTTCCCTACTTTCTTCAACTTAAGTCTGAATTTTGCAATAAGGAGCAATAGTCATGTACGGATGTGAGAGTTGGACCATAAAGATGGCTGAGCACCGAAGAACTGATGCTTTTGAAACTTTGGTGCTAGAGAAGACTCTTGAGAGTCCCTTGGACAGCAAGGAGATCCAACCAGTCCATCCTAAAGGAAACCAATCCTGAATATTCATTGGAAGGAGTGATGCTGAAGCTGAAGCTCCAATACACTGGCCACCTGATGGGAAGAACTGACTCTTTGGAAAAGACCGTGATGCTGGGAAAGATTGAAGGTGGGAGGAGAAGGGGACGACAGAGGATGAGATGGTTGGATGGCATCACTGACTCGATGGACATGAGTTTGGGTAAACTCTGGGAGCTGCTGATGGACAGGGAGGCCTGGTGTGCTGCAGTCCATGGGGTCTCAAACAGTGGGACACAATTTACTAACCAAACAACAACAAACCACTTAGAACAGAGAGGTGCAGTGCCCTTCCCACTGCATTCTGTTAGGGCCCATGAGGTGCTCAGGAGTGGACCACTGGTGGGTGACTGGTGATGCTGACCTCTGTTGCTAGTTTAGGGCAATGCTGGCTGGCTAAGCGGACTCCGCTGTAATTACCCTTTGCTTTCAATTTCCGTACTCTGTTCTTTGGACTCAAGGCACTTCATCCAGGGTGACCATTAATTTCATAGGCTTCTTTCGGCTGCATACACAGCCCTGTGTGAGCACCTGCAAATTTTAATTCTGGTTTTATGAAGCTCATAGCCACCACTTTAATGATAAAATAGAGTTTATAGAAGAAAAGAGACACTTAAAAATAGTAAAAGAAATCTTAAAAATATACAAGCAGCTCATGCAGGTCAATATTAAAAAAAAAAAAAAAAACCCAATCAGAAAGTGGGCAGAAGACCTAAACAGACATTTCTCCAAAGAAAACATGCAGCTTGGCCAACAAACACATGCAAAGAAGCTCAACTTCGCTCATTATTAGAGAATGTGGATCAAAACTACAGTGAGGTATCACCTGGCACCGGTTGGAACGACAGTCATCAAAAATCTAGAAACAATGAATGCTGGAGAGGGCGTGGCGTAAAGAGAACCCTCCTACAGTGTTGCTAGGAATGTAAATTGTATAGCCGTTATGGAAAACAACATGGAAAAGTGAAAGTGAAAGTCGCTGAGTCGTGTCCGACTCTTTGAGAGCCCTGTGGACTATACAGTCCAGGGAATTCTCCAGGCCAGAATACTGGAGTGGGTAACTGTTCCCTTTTCCAGAGAATCTTCCCAACTCAGGGATGGAACCCAGGTCTCCCGCACTGCAGGCAGATTCTTTATCATTTGAGCTACCAGGGAAGCCCAAGAACACTGGAGTGGGTCGCCTATCCCTTCTCCAGCGGATCTTCCCCACCCAGGAATTTAACCGGGGTCTCTGCATTGCAGGTGGATTCTTAACCAACTGAGCTCTCAGGGAAGCCCATTTCCTTAAAAAAAACTAAAAACACACTACCATGTGACCCAGCAATCCCACTACTGACCATGTACCCTGAGAAAATCATAAAAGGACACATGTACCTCACCGCTCATGGCAGCACAATATGCAATAGTCAGGACACAGACGCAGCCTAAATGTCCATTGACAGACGGATGAAAAAAGAAGATGTGGTCCATATATACAATGGACAACAGTCGCATGTATACGGTCCATATACACAATATACAGCAGTATATGGCCCACATATATAGTATGGATCAACAGTATATGGTCCACATGGACAATATACAACTCACGAAAGGAATTAAATCGGGTCATTTGTAGTAATGTGGATGAACGTAGAGTCTGTCAAACAGTGAAGTAAGCCAGAAGGAGGAAAACAAATATATGAATGCATATTTATGGAATCTCGAAAAATGTTACAGACAAACCCACACAGGGCAAGAAGAGAGACGCAAAGAGATGCAGAGAACAGACGTGTAGGCGCCGGGGAAGGAGAGGGTGGGATGAGTTGAGAGAGGAGTGCCGTCATATCCACACCACCGTAAAATGGGTGGCTAGCGGGAAAGCTGCTCTGTAACAGAGGGAGCCCCACTTGGTGTCTGTGATGACCTCGAGGGGTAGGATGGATGGTTGGCAGGGACTTGCACCCCTCCATGTGCATACTTAATGGCCGAGTCACACTGCTGTACAAGACAAGCTAACACAGCACTATAAACCAGTTACACTCTAATTAAAACACAGCAACAACAGAGCATTGTCCTCAGTGGTGACAGATATTGGTGACCTTTGCTTTGAGCTGGAATTAAATCCTTACGTGTGCCCAGTAAGATGTGACTCGGTGGGAGAAAAGGTGGAGGAGTTTTTGTCTTTGTATGGAGTGAAGGCAGCTCTCTGTCATATGCTGTCCCATCCATACTACAAGGCGTTGTTCCCATTTTACAGGTAAGAAAACTGAGGCTTGTGGAAGTTAGGCGGTTTGTATCACATAGATGCTGAGCAATAGAAGTGGGCTTTGTAAATAGGCCGCTCAGCTCCATGCCCTCATTCCGTCCACTGTATCTTGCACTCTTCACGGAAGAAGGAAGGGTAAATAGCATAGGATGCTTTGAAATAACCATTCATGGCCCTCAAACACATTTACAGCCGAGCTAATAACGGACATTCCAGGAAACCAACTTCCATGCATGCATGCTAAGTTGCTTCAGTCATGTCCGACTCTGCGCGACCCCATGGATAGCAGCCCACCAGGATCTTTTGACCACAGAATTCTCTAGGCAAGAATACTGCAGTGGGTTGCCATTTCCTTCTCCACCAACTTCCATGTGACTTCTACATTCCTGACCTTTCAGCCTGTCCACATGCTGGGGCCCCTGTGTTTGGAATGTGCTTTCATTTCTTTGCAAAAACAGATTCTTGCTCAATACACTATATACCCATAACTTATATAATACTGTACACCCTCTGTACTTCAATAATGTTTTTAAAAAAGCAACATAGGTTCCATCTCTCCTGCAAAATGGTACTCAAGATTCCTCCTTTGTCTAGTTTTAGATAAGCCCCACGTTACCTTATCTAAAGGTGGGGCTTTGGGACTGGGTGATCCCAAACCTATTCTAATCCATCCCACAGATGCCAAAGCTTGATTGGGTCTATGGGGCTAGGAGCCCATTTTACACACAATCTGCAGATTGTGTGTGAATGTGTTCATGCAACAAGAAGTTACTCTTAGGGGCTTATTCTGTGCAATGCAGTCTGTTAAACTGTGTGGAAATTTGGAGTTGAATGAGGCCCAGGCTTCAGCCTCAAGGAGGAAAACAGGCAAATAAACAGTAGATCCCAGATACTGAAACAGAGGCAAGAGAACGCAAAGGCAGGGAGCCTTGGGGCTGAGTTCTTGGGAAAAAAAAAAAAAAAAGTGGTGTCTGAGATCATCTAAGAAAGCTGAGGGCACTTTGCCAATTTGGAGAAGGCCAGAGGTCCAGGTGGTGCTCGTAGTAAAGAACCTGCCTGCCCACGCAGGAGACGTAAGAGACACCGGTTTGAGCCCTAGCTCGGGAAGATCCCTTGGAGGAGGAAATGGGAACCCACTCCAGTGTTCTTGCCTGGAGCATCCCAGGGACAGAGGAGCCTGGCGGGTTATGGTCTGTAGGGTCGCAAAGAGTCGAAAACAACTGAAGCAACTCGGCAGGCAGGCACGCACACAAAGGCAGTGCCTAGAAGGAACATGGTGGCAGGCAGAGGTGAGAGGGATGGTCCGCTAGTTGGAAAACAAATGATGATCAGAGATGTTGGAGAGAAAGGGTCTGTGTATGTTGCGAGAGTCTTCCGGAACAAGTATGGTGGACATGTAGTTGGGGCACGTGAAAGAAGGCTGAGAATTCCAGGTGGACAAATGCAATTTTATGCTGTAGGCAGCGGGGGGTCCATTGCTTACCCCTGAGAAGTATGGCTTCCATTTCAGAAGATCTCCTTGGAACTCCCCTGGTGGTCCAGGGGTTAAGACTTTGCCTTCCAGTGCAGGGGGCGCAGGTTCGATCTCTGGTCTGGGAGCTAAGGTTTCACATGCCTAAGCAGTGTTGTAGCAAACCTCAACAAAGAAGTTAAAAGTGATCTGCATTGAGAAGAGCACATTAAAAGATGAAATTCAATTAGAAGATCTCCTTGGCAAGTGTTACGACGGATGCAATGGATGGAGAGGAGGTCTGTGTGGTGCGTGTTCTTATGTCATTTATTTGCACTTTTCCTCCGTTTGTGATGAAGCTGCTGAAGGCCGACCTTGCGATTCCTGTGTCTTTGCTTGTGGCACCTACTCCCCTGCCATCCACAGGGCTTTCATTACCCATCGCCCTGCAGAGAAAGGATGCTCCGTACCTGTTCTGACAGTTGTCATAGACAAGCACCACAAAGCTTCCCCACACCACGTGGGCGACTTAAAAGCATCCCAGGAGAGGGATGAACTGCTCCAAGTGATACAAATCAGGTGTGCCAGGTAGCTTCTCGGCTTCTATGCTGAGAGCCATTACATCACAGGCTTGCCTGGTGGTTCAGAGGGTAAAGAATCCACCTGCCGTGCGGGAGACCTGTGTTCAATCCCTGGGTGGGAAAGATCCCCTGGAGGAGGGCATGGCCACCCATTCCGGTATTCCTGGAGAATCCCATGGACAGAGGAGCCTGGCGGGCTACAGTCCATGCGGTCACAGACAGCTGGACACGGCTGAGCGGGGCTAAGCACATCACATCATGATGATGACCTCGCCCCCTTCCCAAAGTGCTTATCTTCCAGCGAGCGGTCTGGGGGAGGAGGACTTCATGTACACACTGCCCCGCTCCATCCCAAGTGCACCTGCTTTTGAAACTCCCAGTGACTGTATCGGTGAAAAGGCTTCATCTCAGCCTGACCTTCTAACATCTACTTGAGTGAGAGTGAGCGAGAAGCCCCCTCCCCGCCCCACACAGACCTGGCTCATTGCATCTCTGCGTCACAGCAAGCCACGATATTGAAGAGGTAGAAAGCTCACTCACTCAGAAACGGAGCAAGCATGTTTTTTTTTTTTGTGTGTGTGTGTGTGTGTCTGTGTAGGGGTTGCCACAGCAACGGGAGTCAGCGTCCTCCCCCTCACTTCCCAGCCTCTCCGAAAATCTGCTCCAGCACCCTGTCCTAGGAAAAGACGGAGCTGAGAAAATAATGGTATCTTTTGCTTTGCCAAGAATGTCATGATCTTTGATCAGTGTGAGCGCACCCCGAAGTGAGATGCAAAGAGCCTTCGTTGCTCTTAAGAAATAGTACTGTGGAGAGGAACGAAACAGTTCAGAATGGAGTTCTCATCCAGCCAAACCCAAAGGAACCTGCCCCTGCCCACCGCCCCCATGCCGTTGCTTCTGTGGAAAGAAATGAAACAGCCCTGGCTGGCCCTGGGAGTGCATGTCCTGGAGGCCCTGGTACCCTCACCAGGTGTGACTGAGTGCCATGCTGGTATCTCACTGCCTTTGGCCCTGGCATGGAAAAATAAGGGGTGAAGACCGATCGTTTGTTGCTGATTTCTTTGTAGTGCAGTCTCTGCTGCATCTCATTGAGCCCAGACTGTTTGCAGAGAAGGCCAAACAGGTCATGAAGCAGGCTTAGCCAAGCACAAGGCCACACACCCAGGGCGCAATTGCTGAGTCACCCTGTCACACTGGCGTATGGAAAGTGTCAGAATTCTCGGGCGGACAAGCCACGAAGGAACCCGAATATCCGTCTCTCTATTCCAAGAGACATGTGCTAAACATGGCCGCCGTGAATGCAGTTCAGCTTGCATCCCATCTTAACCTCACCGGTCCCTTGTGGCAGAGATGCCATCGTATGGTCAAGAATTTGCGGATTCCTGGAATCTCAGAACTGGAGAGGGAGCCTTAGCATTTATCTTGGCCCAAACTCTCAGGCATAAGGAAAATAGGCCTGAGAGAAGCGGAGCATTAGACAGGGTCATGGAGGCTGTTCCCTCGAGGGCCTCCTGGCTCTGCCTAGTTCTGCATGACACTAGGCTTTGGAAGAATGGATGCTTTTTGAACTGTGGTGTTGGAGAAGACTCTTGAGAGTCCCTTGGACTGCAAGGAGATCCAACCAGTCCATCCTAAAGGAAATCAGTCCTGAAGATTCATTGGAAGGACTGATGCTGAAGCTGAAGCTCCAGTACTTTGGCCACATGATGTTGGGAAAGATTGAAAGTGGGAGAAGGGAGTGATGAAGGATGAGATGGTTGGATGGCAACACCGATTCAATGGACATGAGCTTGAGCAAACTCCAGGAGATGGTGAGGGCCGGAAACCTCTTGTACTGCAGTCCGTCGGATCACGAAGAGTCCGACATGACTTGGTGGCTGAAGAGCAACAGCAACATGCTGCAGAAGGAAATTCTTCCCGGAATGTTTCTGAGTTTCAGTTCAGTTCAGTCGCTCAGTCGCGTCCGACTCTTTGTGACCCCACGGACAGCATCAGGCCAGGCCTGCCTGTCCATCACCAACTTCCAGAGCTTGCTCCATGTCCATTGAATTGGTGATGCCATCCAACCATTTCATCCTCTGTCGTCCCCTTCTCCTCCTGCCTTCAATCTTTCGCAGCATCAGGGTCTTTTCCAATGAATCAGGTCTCACAGGGTGCCCTCAGTATTGGAACTTCAGCTTCAGCATCCATCCTTCCAATAAATGTTTCTGGGTTTAGCTGCCTTTATTTTCAGGAGATTCTTGCTCTGAAAATTCTCCAGATGGTGTCTCAAGCTTACCTGCTTTTGCATCCATGTTGGAGACAAGTGGCCCGAGGTATCACAAGCCATCCTTTGGAACCTCCCGAGGAAATGTGGAAGGATCTCAAAGCAACAGTTAACGACCAATGTAACCTCCCGTTTCCAAGGAGTCACAGTGCAGCTCAGGGTGTTGCCCCTGGCAGTGACGTTCATGCCTGGCTGCTGTTCTAGTCATCATGAGTAATTTTCTGTTTTCTTGGTTGAGACATATGGGTGCGTCTCCAGGGGAAAGCAAAGAAGGCAGGGTGGGATGGCAAAGAAGAGACGGCTCACCTTTCTGCTCTGCCCTTGACTCTGTGGCCTTGAGCACATTTGCACGTTGGATTTAATTTTCACTGCTACCTGCTGGAGCCCCGGACATGTACCTCCCCCGACCTCCTCACCTCCGCCCTTCCTCAGTGGATTTCTTTCTTCCTCTGTCATTCTGTCTTTTCACCCAGCCATCAGAAGGTGTGGAGATGGGAGGCAGCACACGCACCACCCTTATCCATGAACCACAGCCTGGTCCTGGAGAAGGAACTTGTGTAATTCCGTAAAGCCACGAGCCATGGCCATGCAGGACCACCCAAGACAGATGGATCATAGTGAAGAGTTCTAACAAAACGTGGTCCCCTGGAGGAGGAAATGGCAACCCACGCCAGTCTTCTTGGCTGTGGTGGTTTGGTCACTCAGTCGTGCCCGACTCCTGTGACCCCGTGGATTGTAGCCCCGCCAGGCTCCTCTGTCCATGGGATTCTCCAGGCAAGGATGCTGGAGTGGGTCGCCATGTCCTTCTCCAATTCTTGTCTGTAGAACCCCATAAAGAGTATGGGAACAGGGAAGCCTGCCGTGCTGCAGTCCACGGGGTCGCAAAGAGTCGGATGCGGCTTAGTGAACGAACAACACCACCGAGAAAACATACTACCAGCCCCAGCATCCTCACTAAACCTCCCATTTCTAATGTCTTCAGTGCCACCTGATCGGAGTCACATACCCCACTGCATTTTAAAAACCCTTGTCATGTCTTAGACTGTTTTTCACTCGTGAGGTCACTTGGGAGTGGAGACTTGTGTCCTTTGTGGCTTTTAATTTAGAAATTAATCCTCTTGGAGCTCCACAAACTGATACCAGTGTCTGTCACCCAACGGCAAAAGAGAATGAGGATTGCTGGAAAGACATGGCCTTGCTTCCAGGGAAGAAGTGTTGTCTTGGTTGAGTTTTTCCATTGGTGCCGTGGGAAGAAGGAGGTAGTTTAGATGTGAAAAGAGTCTTGATAATTGACTGTATTTTGCAGCCACCTCCTCTGAGCAAAGCTATAATTTGATAATTTAATGTCAAAATGGTTTTATAGAAGATCAGTTCGGATCAGTCACTAAGTCATGTCTGACTCTTTGCGACCCCCACGCAGCATGCCAGGCCTCCTTGTCCATCACCAACTCCTGGAGCTTACCCAAACTCATGTCCATCAAGTCAGTGATGGCATCCAACCATCTCATCCTCTGTCGTCACCTTCTCCTCCTGCCTTCAGTCTTTCCCAGCATCAAGGTCTTTTCCAGTGAGTCAGTTCTTTGCATCAGGTTGCCAAATACTGGAGCTTCAGCTTCAGCCTCAGTCCTTACTGTGAATAGTCAGAACTGATTTCCTTTAGGATGGATCTCCTTGCAGTCCAAGGGACTCTCAAGAGTCTTCTCCAACACCACGGTCTTTTCTTTTAAATTTTAGCTTTTTATTTTGGACAAATATATATGCATAATATAGGGTTTCCCAGCTGGCACTAGTGGTAAAGAACCCACCTGCCAATGCAGGAGGCATAGGAGACGTGGCAGGAAGGCATGACCTTTCCCGGGTCAGGAAGATCCCCTGGAGGAGGGCCTGGCAACCCACTCCAGTATTCTTGCCTGGAGAATCCTACGGACAGAGAAGCCTGGTGGGGTACCGTCCATAGGGTTGCAAAGAGCAGCAGCAATTGCTGTGTCCTCCGCATTTTCCCATGTCATTATATATTCTTCCAGACTACGGTGCTTAACGGCACTGTGCCTTTCCGATCCAAGGATGTACTGCTTTATTTAGCGCTCCACTGGCTGCCATTTAGGCCACTTGTAAATTTAGTCAAAGCTTCTCAAGAACATTAAAAGGACGCTTCATTTGCTCAGTGAGTATTTAAGCAGAACTTGGGGGTGGTGGTTCTTTTCCTAACTTCTGACTTGATTCCAGCTTTCAGAAATCACGGACTGACAGCCTGACGTGTGACTGACACGGGCGTCGGGGCTCGCTGACAAGCGTTGTAACTCCGGCGGCCTGAGAGTGGACGGATGGGTTGGGTGGTGTAGGCCCAGGCCCCGCGAGATGGCTGCTCCCCTGTTCTCTGCACGCCCCCTGCTCGACCGGGCCTGCTTCACCTGTGCCCACACACGGGACCGACTTCCCTGCATGCTTGCCCCTGCTCCGGCTGCTGATTGTTCTTATCCTTTTCTTTTTTAATAACTCTTCATTCTGTGTCGGGGTATAATGCCTACTCACTGCAGTCTTCTTGCCTGGGAAATCCTACAGACAGGGGAGCCTGACTAGTCCACGGGGTCGTAAAGAGCTGGACACGACTGAGCGACTAAACCATCACAAGCACCGTGAAGTCTGAGGGGACGCAGACATCCAGTCTGTACCAGGAGGTGTCAGCTCATGTATCCGTGCCCCAGTTTGCTCATGTGTACAATGACAGAGAGAGAAGAAACGACGGTGGGACCGTCTCAGCTGTCTGTGGCAGTCTTGTATTCCGGGAGGCGGGAAGGGGTCCTGAGAATGCTTCAGGGGATCGTGTTGTCGGGGTCTTCCTCCAGCTTGGTGGTTCTCAAGAGTGTGTTCTGTGCCCAGCAGCAGGAGCAGCACCTGGGGACTTGTCAGAAGGCACGTTCTCAGGCCCCGTCCCGGACCTGCTGACTGAGAAACTCCCTCTGAGCTCTGTACTGTGATGAGCCCTCCCGATGCTTCTGTTGCTGTGTTTAGCTGCCAAGTTGTGGCCGACTCTTTGCGACCCCATGGACCGCAGCACTCCAGGCTTCCCTGCCCCTCACCATCTCCCAGACCTGGCTCAAACTCACGTCCATTGAGTCGGTGATGCCATCCAACCATCTCACCCTCTGTCATCCCCTTCTCCTCCTGCCTTCAGTCTTTCCCAGCATCAGGGTCTTTTCCAATGAGTTGGTTCTTCACATGAGGTAGCCAAAGTATTGGAGTTTCAGCTTCAGCATCAGTCCTTCCAAGGAATATTCAGGATGGATTTCCATTAGGATGAACTGGTTGGATCTTCCTGCAGTCCAAGGGACTCTCAAGAGTCTTCTCCAACACCACAGTTCAAAAGCATCAGTCCTTCAGTGGTCAGTCTTCTTCATGGTCCAACTCTCTACTGAAAAGACGTAATACCTTTGACTCCATGGACTTTCTTCGGCAAAGTGATGTCTCTGCTTTTTAAGACACTGTCATTGGATTCAGGGCTGACCTCCAAATCCAGAATGATATCCAGATACTTAATAACACCTGCAAAGACTATTTTTTTTCCCCAAATAAAGTCATACTCACGGGTTCTGGGTGGACATATCTTTTGGCATCCACAGTGCCTGTGAGGGAGAAATATAGGGTGAAGGAAAAAGACATATGGTACAGCAGAAGGCAGGGAGAGCCTGCAGAGAGTGATGCAGACCTGTCCCTTCTGTAAAGAGAGAAAGAAGGGTTATGAGGGAAGGGCTTCATCCTATGCTGCAGATCTAAAGTCTCCAAAAGTTGTAGCCAGACTGCAGGGGTGCCTCTCAAAATTCCTGTGTCCATGCTATCCACAGTGTGAGGGTAACAGGAGGTGGGTCTTTGGGGAGATGATTAGTCTATGAGGGTGGAACCCTCATCAATTGGATTAGCGCCCTCCTAAAAGAGGCTCCAGAGAGCTCCTTTGTTCTTTCCACCTAACGAGGATACACAGAGAATCAGGAAGGCCCTCATCAGAAAGCAGCTCTGCAAATGCCTTCATCTTGGACTTTGCAGCCTGAGAACCGTGAGAGAGACACTTCCGGTGACACAGTCATAAAGAATCCACCTGTAATACAAGAGAGACACAGGTTCGACTCCTGGGATGGGAAGATACCCCGGAGAAGGAAATGGCAACCCACTGCAGTGTTATTGCTGGCGAATCCCGTGGACGGAGAAGCCTGGAGGGTGTATGGTCCACGGCGTCATAAAGAGTTAGACACGATGGAGTGACTGAGCAAGCTTGCAAGCATGCGGTCTATGGTGTAATATGTGGATGGTAAATGTCTATAGGTAATATGACTATAGGTGTAATATGTGGATGGTAACATGTCAACCATGTTCCCTGCAGCAGGTCTGCTGGGAGGGAGAGCAGACCTTATGCATTGCTGCAGCAGCCTCCAGGATGATTATTTTGTTCAGTGAAAATCTACATGTTAGAACCACTGCTTAAGATCTCTGTTTCAGGGCTTAGAGCTAAGAGACATTACTTTTGAGGAGCCTGAAGGAATACATTTTGCTCTTGAAGCTCCTGAGACATACCCGGGCCTGGTTAACCCTCAGAACATCCACCGTAGACCTGGCCACTTCATTTCGTTAGTGTCTGCCCAAATTATTTGACCAAGGATCCCTTTATCCTGTGTGTTAACACCCTGCAGAATGCACGCGTTTTGAGAATCCCGGCTGTGGATTGAAGGATGAATGGATTGAAACTTGGGCTAATGAAATCGTCAGGCCAGCAACCCCAGGAGGAAGGTGGCTGCCTCAGCAGCATTTTTGGGACCCGCAGAGGGCCTTGCTGATGCAGACATGGCTGCAGGAAAAGGATTTCTGTCCATTACATTTTCCTTGCCTGGGTCCGAGCCTTTCATTTTTGCTGACATGTGAGTACTCGCACATGGAGAGGAAATTCTGTTCTAATTTCACAAATGTTCTCTGAGCAGCTTCCTATTTGCAAAATCCTCTTCTGAGCACTTAACAAATCCCGTTGCTTTAACACAGAAGGTGCATATGTGACACATTCCGGAAAATACTTAACTGACTGTTTAGAGCTCCCGGCAAATGCATTTTTTCAAATCCTTTCCTGTGGAGAGATGAGGTTTCAGTTGGGAAAGAAGGAAGCCTGTGCGGAGTCCTGAGGGTCCTGGTAGGTGGGTCCCAGGAAAGAGGGGAAGGACCGGACAGGGCGGCAGAAAGATAAGCTCTTCTTACCTCTTGGATGTGCCCAAGGGCAGATCCGACACACACATTTCCATGCAAAGAAAGCTACTGTGCTCACAAATCAGCACAGGAGAGGTGCCTTGTGAGTCTAGATTACACAGGGTCTTCCACCTCCCCGGAGACACTCTGAGTGTGTGTGGTTGGTCGTGTTTGACTCTTTGCGACCCATGGACTGTAGCGGCCAGTCTGTGGTCTTCTCCAGGCAAGAATACTGGAGTGGGTTGCAGTTTCCTTCTCCAGGGGATCCTTCTGACCCAGGGATCGAACCTGGGTCTCCTGCATTATAGGCAGATTCGTTACTACCTAAGCCACTGGGATAGTAAATGTACATAATGTATATTCATAATACGTGTCACGTGGCGGGCTCCTGGGGACACACATACAGAGTACGGCCTGTTGCCATGGGTGTGCCCCAGGCTATAAGAGGAAGCGCAGACAGAGAGTGCCGTGAGGTCCATGCCTGAAGCTCCTGCACTTTACAGAGAGGAAGTTAGTTGTGCAGTGCAGACCAGGCGCAGCTTGGGTGGGACCCCACAATCCTGCACCCTACACTTCTTGGTGGGCGGGGAGTGGGAGAAGGTGACTCTCATTATTGGGAGCAAATGGCTGAGAGCATGTGCGGTTAGAAAGCATAGTGGCTTCCACAGCCCTCCTGCAAAGGTTCCTGCTAAATCACTGCAATCCTTTGGCTACATGATGCGAAGAGCTGACTCATTGGAAAACACCCTGATGCTGGGAAAGATGGAAGGTGGGAAGAGAAGGGGACGACAGAGGAAGAGATGGTTGGATGGCATCTCCGACTCAATGGGCATGAGTTTGAGTAAACTCCGGGAGTTGGTGATGGACAGGGAGGCCTGGAGTGCTGCAGTCCATGGGGTCGCAAAGACACGACTGAGCGACTGAGCTGAAGTCACTAAAAGCAGAGAGGAAAAGGGCTTCTCGAGCCCTGTGAGTCTCTTTCTCTTCTCTGCAAGCTTCCAAGAAGATTCTGACTCTCCTGAGGTTCATAGACTTCCCTTATGAACTCTGGGGGTTTTATGTAGGTCAGAGTCCTTTCAGACTCACACTGTCTTGTCACCCAAGTGACGCACGTTGGTTTGAATCTGTCAAGCACACACATCCATCCTTGCTGGTTTCCGTGGAAGTCAGCATTTCTGGCTTGTTCCAGAATAGCTTACCTGACAGAATCAGAGCCTATGATTCAGCAGCTTGTGGCAAGTATTCCTTTCTGCCACCTTGAAGGAAAATCTCAGTTTTGTTGATGATAGATATAAATCGGAATTGAATTTTATTAACCGAAGTACTACCACCTTGCAGAAATTTCCAAAAAAAAAAAGAAAAGAAAGGGACTTTTTTCTTGTTGATCAGTGAAAATTAACCAAGAGCTTACCAGAAAAAGGCTTACTTATTTGCCCTAAGTTTCAGAGAGAATAGAATCTTTATATCGAAGCCAAAAAAAAAAAAAAAAAACCACTCAGGAAAATGGATTCATCTAGGACTTCAGAATTTTACTCTTCTGGGGTATAGTTCAAACAGCTTGTAGGGCTTCCCCGGAGGCTGAGATGGTGAAGAATCTGCCTACCATGTGGGAGACCTGGGTTCGATCCCTGGGTTAGGAAGATCCCTTGGAGAAGGAAATGGGTACCCACTCCAGTGCTCTTGCCTGGAGAATTCCATGGACAGAGGAGCCTGATGGGCTACGGTCCGTGGGGTTGCAGAGTCGGACACGACTGAACGACTTTCTCTTCACTCACATGTCTTATAGAAGCGAGTGTGATAATAAAGTTCCTGCAATAGTAGGCTTTTAAATACTGAGAACAAAGCCCAGACTCCAACCAAGCAGCGAGGACTTTTCTTTCTGGGCTCCAGTATGATGCTGTGGCTTTCTGTGACCACGTTTGTCGCACATAGCAAGCAAGGGGCTGGACTTTTGAGTTTTCATAGATGACAGCATGGATATATAACAAAATCCACTAAAAAAATTTTTTTTTTCCTAGTTTACACCCCTTGAGCAGTACCTGGAATAAAAATAGAAAAGGCTGAATGAGAGATCAAGTCATGATGACTTTGTTCCTTGCAGTAAGAGAATACACAGGGGCCGCCCTGGTGGCTGAGTGGTAGAGAATCACCCTGCCAGTGCAGGACACAGGTCCCTCATACCGGAAGGGAGTAGACCCCCCACTCACCACAACTAGAGAATGCCGGTACAGCCACGGAGACCCAGCAAGCCAAAAATGCAATTGTTTCTTTAAAAAAAATAAAAGAGAATATAGGAATTGTCATAAAGGGGAAACAATACAGAAACCGATGAAGGACAAAATAAAGTCCTACCTAGAATCCCCACCAACTAGAACTACGCATCATCCACCTTCCCCATCACCCGCAACTAAACATCAACTAGAAGCCACCATCACGCTGAACATCTTGGAGAGTCCACGTCCAGGGGGAAGAATCGAAGGTGGACCTACAATGACACCAAAATGCATCTGCATGTTGATGTGCGGTGTCTATCCAATTTTGCCTAAGTATTATGGTTGACTTCATAGCATTTCACAGGGAGAAATGAAACTGATTTGGAACTGAGACAAAGGCTAAACTTCAAATACACGATGTTTCTTTTTTTCCTTCAAGAAAAGGACTGATCCAAGGTCAAGAAAGTAGATGATGAATAACAAGAAGAAGTTGAGGACAGTGTGTATCTTTGAATTACAGCTTTCAATTTTAGATGATACTGACTTGTCTGCTATGAAATTTGAGGGCATTAGCAATTTCACATTTCTTTCCAATTTCACTTCTGACTTTCTTTGTTATTATATATTATTTTCTTGCTGTGATAATTTGTATAACAGTCACATTGTGCTTTGTAATGATACCTCTCACAATAGGTTAATATTAGTTCTGTTTAAGGGCTTCCCTCATAGCTCAGTTGGTAAAGAATCCACCTGCAATGCAGGAGACCCTGGTTCAATTCCTGAGTCAGGAAGATTCACTGGAGAAGGGGTGGGCTACCCACTGCAGTATTCTTGGGCTTCCCCAGTGGCTCAACTGGTAAAGAATCTGCCTGCAGTGCAGGAGACACGGGTTCAATCCCTGGGTCAGGAAGATCCCCTGGAGAAAGGAATGGTAACCCACTCCAGTATTCTTGCCTGGAGAATTCGATACACAGAGGACCCTGGTGGGCTGAAGTCCACGGGGTCACAAAGAATTGGGCGTGACTGAGTGACTAATGCTTCACTTCTCACTGGTCTGCGTTTCATCTTCAAGCAGCTTTATCAAGAGGGTCCATGGGGTCTGTGTTCTCTGAGCTCTTTCAGGCTAGAGAATATCTGTATGTTGCCTCTTTGCTTGAGTGACATCTTGACTGGGTTCCCTGTGGGTCTCAAGTTCTTTCTTCAAGATGCTAGTCATTTCTCCCCTACTGACTGCATTCAGTGTTGCTGCAGAGACGTATAATTTCCCCCCCCCCCCGATTTTATCGGTGGTTTGCCTTTGCCTCCTCAGTGTCTGAACTATGTTTTCTTTAACCTTGAAGTCTTGATGGTGTCAAGTCTTGAGGCACTCTTAAAGAAAAATCCAGTGTTATTGCTACTGATCCCAGGGAGGGAGAAGCAGAGATAGCGATAATCAGTGTTTATGAGTTGCAAACTCACTGTTTGTTTTTCCTTGTGAAACTTACAGAATAACCACAACAGCTACCGTTAATGCCAAACTCAGTATCATTCTAGATAGTTTAGGAATATGATCTCAGTTCTCCCATAAACCTTTGGAGCAGGAGCTATCATCCCCATTTTGTTGATGAGAAAACTGAGCTTCTGATAATAAGTAACTTGCCAAGGGTTACATAGCCATTAAGGAAAGTTTAGGTGAAAAGAGATAACTTCCTTTTTGTTTTATCTATGTCCTATTTTTCATATTGTGTTAGTTGCTCAGTTGTGTCTGACTCTTTGTGACTCCATGGTCTGTAACTTGCCAGGCTCTTCTGTCCATGGAATTCTCCAGGCAAGAATACTGGAGTGGGTTGCCATTCCATTCTCCAGGGGATTGAACCCAGGTCTTCAGCGACCCCGTGGACTGCAACCTACCTGGATCCTCTGTCCATGGGATTTTCCAGGCAAGAGTACTGGAGTGGGTTGCCATTTCCTTCTCCAGGGGATCTTCCCGACTCAGGGATTGAACCAGGGTCTCCCGCACTGCAGGCAGACGCTTTATCATCTGAGCCACCAGAGAAACCAGTATGAACCGAGTAGCGGGAGGCAAGACCATCGGGGCCCGTCTTGGAGACTTTCATCATCCTGAAGACTTTTCAAGGAAAAAGGTCCAGAGGACTGTGACTCTCTGTAGATATGGCAAATGAAGAGGAGAGCTTGCCGTTGTTCAGTTGGGTCTGACTCTTCGCGCCTGCATGGACATCAGCACACCGGGCTTACCCGTCCCTCACCACCTCCTGGAGTTTGCCCAAGTTCATGTCAGTTGAATCGGTGACGCCATCCAACCGTCTCATCCATAAGTCTCCTTGTGCCCTCAATCTTTCCCAGCATCAGGGTCTTTTCCTATGAGTCAGCTCTTCACATCAGGTGGCCAAGGTATCGGAGCTTCGGCTTCAGCATCAGTCCTTGCAAGGAGGCGTGAGTGTACCATGCATAACTGTAGCTTGTGCAGCCTGCTGATCACAAGGACAGAGGTGCAGCAGACTGGGAGGCAGCTGGTTTGAGAAAGCAGGTGCTTTAAAAAAAAATTATTTTTTAACGGCTGCACTGGGTCTCCATTGCTTTGCGAGCTTTCCCCAGTTGTGTTGAGCAGGGGCTACTCCGTAGTTGTGGCATCCAGTTTTCTCATTGCAGTGGCTCGTCTTGTTGCGGCGTGTGTGCTCAGTCGTTGGGGCACACGGACTTGGATGCTCCACAGCACGTGGGATCTTTCCGGACCAGGGATGGAACCCCTACATTGGCAGGCAAATTCTTAACCACTGGACCCCCCAGGAAAGTCCTGGGTTGTTGTTTTCAACATATTGACTTTGAGATGACATGTGGGCCAGTCTTTGTAGACTGACCTCCAACTCATCCAGGCTCTTCGGCCCCATAGCTGCTAGCTGATCTCTGCACCTGTACCTGGGATTCTCTGGGGTTATGCTATAGGAACAGGCTTGACTATTTCTGGCCTCTGCTCTTCTGGGTCTTGGGCATTCAGTGAACAATTGCTAACTGTTCACACCTGCTTTCTACCTTCAACACCTTTTGTTGGCAACTCTTGTCTGCTGTCTGCTCCTGTGTTTAAAAAAAACAAAAACTGTTTATTTCTTTATTTGGCTGCGTTGGGTGTTATTTTCGGCACTCGGGATCTGTGTTGCGTCATGTAGGATATTCCTGGCAGGACACAGGCTCTCATTGAGGCATACAGGCTCCAGACTGCAGATTCAGTAATCGTGGTGTGGTTGTTTAGTTGCTCTGAGGCTTGTGGGATCTTAGTCAACCAGCCAGGGATCCGACCCACGTTCCCCTGAGTTGCGAGGCAGATTCTTAACCACTGGACCACTAGGGAGATGCCTCCTCTGTTTTTTAAATTCTTCTGTCTTTTTGTTGCTTTGCTCTCATTTTACTAAACTCTGGGATGGATTAGAGATTAATGCATGGGTTACACGTGCAAGATGTAACTGGAAGTCAAGTCATTTTAAAAAGTGGACTGAGTTTACAGTGCAGACATTTGGTTGAATCAGTCAGATAAACAGTTGAAATCTTACCTTTCAATAGCGAAGTAGGGAAAACAACTTCAAAACTCATTTTTCGTTGTGCACGTATTGTCTCCTTAGAGACACATTGACTATGTATTGGTCTTTTCACTTGCTTTGTGAAGCTCTTAGAACAACATCACAACTTGTATGAGAAATTGTACAATAAACAGCAGGTGTGTATCATGACATTTTCCCAGCCTACCAATTTCTCTTGGGGGTATAAGAGGCGGCGTTAAATCAAACCGAAGAGGTATTGTGTGTCTCCTGAAATAAAGCTCAGCATACCAAGCACAACTCTTATGTAATTATAGTGTCTTTCGGGAATTTTAGGAGTTTCCTGAATACTTTTAAGAGATTATGGTCATTATTTTGTTCTGCGTGCATAGCATTTTCTGAAATTGTTTGATGGCGACTGAAAACCATTAACAGGGCCAACCAGATAAACATTTCTGTGAATAAAATTTGCTGTTCATTCCAGGCAAGTAGTGAGCACACGAAGACCTAGCGTTGTGATAATGTGTAGTTACCGTTCCAAAGAGTTCATCAACCCCCAGCTGGATCGCTCTCTCTAGCCTTTCAAAGTGTGGCCCGGGGGATAAGCGTGGCCGCTTCTCCTCTGAAAGGCAGTCCCTCTGTGGTGGTCGCCTCCGGGTCTGGCCTGATTCCTTCTGCTCCAGAGATAACCCGGGACGTCTCTTCAGGGAACGCACGGCTAACGTGGCGGCCGCGGAAAACCTGGGGGGCAGGTGTTTCAGAGCAGGCGTCAGGTCATCTGCGCTCCAGAAAGCGGAGACCATCTACGAGTGCTGCGGAGGCTCCCTCAGTGGCCTCTCCCACCTCACCCCTGCGCCCCGCCCCCCCC